>JAMKQA010008415.1:0-23421 GCA_024699735.1 Posidonia australis | reverse complement strand
ATAGCTAGAAAGCGTGCACCAAGCAAGGAAGAAAAGATGGGAAAAACCGTGCAAAAAGATGTGAAAAGTATGCAAAATGCAAGTGTGAGTGCAAATCTGAAGAAGTCTAGGGGGTTTTGTGCAAAAAGCCCAAATCTGAGGAAAACTGACATTCAGTAGCCCAAATCAGCGAAAATACATAGAAAAACACATTCCATGCATGTATGAAGAAATCTGGGGTCAAATGTGCTCTCCTAGTGCAAATGAAGTTTTCTAGGGGCTAAAATGCAATTTACCCACTAATACATGCAATGTATGTCAATTCAGCACAAAATCTGGATAAAAATACAAGGAAAATACTCAGAAATGATTCAGGGGCAAAGCAGTCATTCTACCCCTAAAAACAGCAAACCAGAGTAATTACAATAAAGCACACGGGCTAAACTGCAAAATACCCAGCAACCAAAGCATTCAAAAATCATTCTGAAGAAAACAAGGGCAAAAGTGCAATTAAACCATGAAAACATATTTCTGGAATGTTTTAAAACAATGTCAGGGAGTTTTATGCAATTTTCACAGCAGAATAAGCCTTTTGGAAGTTTTCTGTAAAAGACAGGGTCTAAATGCAATTTTCCTAGTGAAAACATGCTTCTCGAAAAGTTTCAGAGAAGTATAAGGGCTAACATGCAATTTAACCAACAAAAACAAATATCCAGAGAGTTTTTGAAACATGCAAGGGCTTAAATGCAATTTGCACTGTAAAAATGAACTGTCAGAAACATTCTGAGAAAGTGCAGGGTCTTTCATGCAATTTTCACAGGAAAATGAACTTGCAGGAACTTTTTAGGAAAGTGCATGGTCCTTTTGGCAAAATGTCTGAAAGAAAACATGTTTCAAAGACTCTAAGGGCTTTTATTAAAGTTTTAAACTCAGAAAACATTACTTTAAAAGTTTAGGGTAAGAAATGTAATATTTTCAGTTAAAACTTTATTCGAAACATTTTAGAAAAATGATGGCAGGACCTATATGCAATAAAAGGACCATAAAGTAATTCCAGAAGGACCTATTTACAAGAAAAACATAAACTCCAGACTTATTTAAAATAAAGTTTTAAATGTTTTTTTAAAAAGAGAAAAGGAACGACAGTCGTCGGCGACGGAGCTCGCCGCTGCCGACCGCTAGAGGGGGGGCAAACAAGCCTTCCCATGGTCTGATCTGAGATCAGACTCCACGAGAAGCAAGAAAAGAGGCATCCAGGGAGATCCAACGGATTGGATCAAAGGCACAACGGCTGGAGTGGGCCACCCACCCCTTTCGTCGTCGAGGTGCTCCGACGACGGAACCGCGACTGTTGGTGGCGCTCGAGGCGGCGACGGTGCGATCTGGGGCCTCCGGAGGGTTGAGGACGAGTCGGGGGGTATTTCTAGACCGGCGAGGAGGTTGGCGGAGCGAGGTGGTGGCCTGACCGTCGCCATCGTGGCTTCCTCCGGCGAGCGGCGTTGCTACAGCGGTCCTGCGGTCGTGGCGTGGCTTTGGAAGCTCGGGTGCGCTTGCGGGAGGTTGAGGAGTGATCCTGGATGATCTGAGGGGCTCTGCAATGCAGGAGGCGCGTGGTCGACCTCTGGTCTCCGTCGTGTTCTCTGACGACGGCGGGATCCAGGCGATTCTCCGGCGATCTCGGCGCGGGCTTCTGGAGCGGCGGAGCGACGAGGCGCGGGGCGGAAAAGCTTCGGGAAGACCAGAGGATGAAGAGGGAAGACTTGGGGGTCCAGGAAACTTCCTGGATTGCTCCCCCCCCCACCTCTGTCGCCAGAATTGGGCAACGGCGGGGCACGGAGGAGCTTCTCCGATCAGGGGATCACTCTGGATCCCCTGGGATTGCTCCTGGAAGGGGGAGAGAGACCTAGTGACACACAAATTAAAAGCTGGGAGA
Source organism: Posidonia australis (assembly GCA_024699735.1). Classification (NCBI taxonomy): domain Eukaryota; kingdom Viridiplantae; phylum Streptophyta; class Magnoliopsida; order Alismatales; family Posidoniaceae; genus Posidonia; species Posidonia australis. The sequence continues at coordinate 21,509 of JAMKQA010008415.1, read as the reverse complement.
GTCCAAAATGGCGTACCTGGCTCGGAGGACCTCTGCACCTTGCCGGAGCTTTGGAACGATGGCCTTCCTCCTCTGCGGCAGCTCTCGCTTTGGAATTCTCTCCTTCTCGCTCTCAGTTTTCTCTCATGGATTGTCTCCTTTTCTGAAACGTTGGCATCCTCCTCCTTATATAGGTGAACCCAACAAATGCTGCAACAACCCATAACAGAATCCGACCAGCTGCAACAGAAAGCAACATTCCATAACAAATCAGCACCAAGGCTGTCCCTTGCGCACCTCCATCTGCTCCCTTGCTCGCTAACAGAGATCAACGGCTGTCCAAGCTCACGACGACACATCCAGTGGCACTGGCTCGAGCCTGGTTACTGCTGGTCAACTTGGTGAGATGGGCTGGACATGGTTGGGTTGTTACTGGCTGGTAATATTAAGGAAGAGGAAAGAAATGATTGGTTGAATCATGGTTTTGGCTTGGTTAATTTGGAAGAAGAAGAAGAAGAAATGGGTTGAATGATGGGTTGATTCATGGGCCTAAGTGGGCTTAATGGGCCTTGGTGGATTTGATGGGCTTTCATGGGCTTAAGTGGGCCTAAAAGGCCTTCACTGGCTTTTGGGTTCAATTCGGGCTTAATGGGCCTCTGTGGGCCTTCATGGGCTCAATTGGGTCTCCATGAATTAAATGGCCTAAGGAGGGTTTGAGCTCAGCCACCACATCCTCAACCTGCAAAATCAGATAATTGGAGAGGAGAGGAAAGTTTATTTTGGGTCTCCTGAGGATGGGTCTTTCTTTGTGCAAGGTGGGTGTCAGGGTGAGCCTAAGCTTGTCATTTCTACTATGAAGGCTCATAAGTCTTTGGTCAGGGGTTCCGTGGGGTATCTAGCTAGTGTGGTTACCTCCACTTCTCCTGAGTTGGGTGTTCACGACATCTCTGTGGTGTGCGAATATCTTGATGTTTTCCCTGATGATTTTCCTAGTATGCCATCTCGCAGGGAAGTAGAGTTTTTGATCGATCTGATTCCTAGTTCTGGTGTTGTGTCGAAGCCTTCCTATCGCATGGCACCAATGGAATTGCGAGAGCTCAAGACTCAGTTGCAGGAGTTGCTGGACAAGGGGTTCATCGGGCCGACTGTGTCTCCATAGGGAGCGCCTGTCTTGTTCGTCTGCAAGAAGGATGGTTCACTCTGGCTGTGTATAGATTATCGGATACTGAACTAGATCACGGTGAAGAATAAGTATCCCTTGCCCCACATTGATGACTTGTTTTACCAGTTGTAGTCTGCATCTGTGTTCTCAAAGATTGATCTAAGGTCAGGGTATCACTAGTTGAGGATGCAAGACCCAAATATTCAAATGACTACTTTCCGGATGCAGTACGGGCGTTACGAGTTCACGGTCATGCCTTTTGGCTTGACCAATGCACCAACTACGTTCGTGGATCTGATGAACAGAATTTTCAGTCCTTTCTTGGACCAGTTCGTTATGGTTTTTATTGATAACGTACTGGTCTACTCCCCTAATGTAGAGACACACGCCTTGCACCTAAGGGCGGTTTTGGATACTCTGAGGCGTCATCAGCTGTACACAAAATTCTATAGGTGTGAGTTCTAGTTGAGTGAGGTTATGTTCCTTGGCCATTTGATTTCTAGAGAAGGCATGAGTGGATCCAGCCAAGGTCGAGGCGGTGAGTAGTTGGGAGCGACCCAGGACTATGTCAGAGATCAAGAGTTTCTTTGGTCTAGTGGACTATTATAGGAGGTTTATCAGGGATTTCTCCTTCATTGCCGTACCTCTAACAGAGTTGACTAGGAAGGGAGTTCCATTTTGTTGGGACCAGAATTCTGAGGCGAGTTTCCAAGAGCTAAAGTCTTGTCTGGTTTCTGCCCCTATGTTGACTTTGCCTTTTGGAAGTGGTGGCTTCACTGTGTATAGTGATGCCAGTGGTGTTGGGTTAGGGTGTGTTCTGATGCAACATGGTAAAGCCATCACATATGCTTCACGCCAGTTGAAGGATCATGAGAAGAACTACCTGACCCATGATTTGGAGATGGCTGCCGTAGTGTTTGCTCTCAAGCTTTGGCGACATTATCTGTATGGAGAGCAGTTTGAGGTCTTCACCGATCATCAGATTTTGAAGTGTATCTTCATGCAAAAGAATCTCAACCTGAGACAGTGCCAATGGGTGGAGTATTTGAAGGACTATGATTTCAGCCTATCCTACCACCCTAGGAAGGCCAACGTGGTCACCGATGCCTTGTGTCGGCGTATGCACATGTTGGCAAGCCTAATGGTCAAGGAGTGGACCATGCTAGAGGATCTGGTGAGCAGCAGGCCGAAGTGGCAAGCTCGGAGGATGGTTGGTGCCTGGGTGGCCAACCAGTCTATTCACCCCAAGCTGGTAGAGTTTATTGTAGTTTATCAGCTGTTTGATCCATTTGTTCAGGCTGTGTTTGGCAGGCTGAAGGCTAATAGGGAGCCTCATTTCTCTGTTGGGGCATATGGGGAGCTGAGGTATGATATACGCTTGTATGTGCCCCAACATGAGGAGCCTAGGCAAAGATTGCTCGACGAAGTGTATCGGTCTAGGTATACTATTCACCGTGGGAGTAGGAAGATGTACCGAGACCAGAAGCGGAACTTTTGGTAGGCTGGCATGAAGAGGGATATTGTTGACCATGTTGCGAGGAGTGCAACCTGCCAACTGGTCAAGGAAGAGCACCAGAGACTTGGAAGGACCTTGCAGTCGTTGGATATCCTTGTGTGGAAGTGGGAGCACATCTCTATGGACTATGTGACTAGTTTGCCACGGACTCAGAGGAAGAATGACACCATGTGCGTTTATGGATCGACTGACCAAGTCTGCTCACTTCTTGGCCATTCAGGTGAAGCTTCCGATGCACCGTCTGGTGGAGCTGTATGTTTCCAAGGTGGTTCGACTACATGGTGTTCCGGTGTCCATCGTGTCAGATAGAGACATAAGGTTCACCTTAAGGTTTTGGAGAACTCTACGGGAGGCCTTTGGCATAGTGCTCACTTATAGCATGGCATTTCATCCTCAGTCGAATGGTCAAACAGAGAGGACTATCTAGACATTGGAGGATATGCTCAGAGCGTGTGCCTTAGACTTGCAAGGGAGTTGGGAGGACCATCAGCCATTGATTGAGTTCGCCTACAACAATAGCTATCACTTGAGCAACACGATGGCGCTGTATGAAGCTTTGTACAATAGGCCATGTATGTCACCAGTTTGCTAGGGTGAGCTGGGCGAATGTCAATTGATTGGTCCTGAGTTGATTGGTCCTAAGCTTGTGCAATTGTATGCGAACAAGGTTGATTTGATCTGTAGCAGGCTGTTGGCTGCACACAGTTGGTAGAAGAGCTATGCCGACAGGAGGCGAAGACTACTAGAATTTCTGGTGGGAGACTATGTGTTTTTGAAAGTGTCACTAACCAAGGGTGTCATGAGGTTCGGGAAGTGTGGGAAGCTGAGTCCTTGCTATAGTGGCCCATACCAGATAACCCAGAGGATCGGTGAGGTCGCTTATCGGTTGGATCTACCACCAGAGATGTCGTCTATGCATGACGTGTTCCACGTCTCCATGTTGAGGAAGTGTCTGGCTGACGCATCTCATGTGATCCTAGTTCAGTCAAAGGGGCTCTAGGAAGATCTGTTCTTTATGGAGGATGCCATTCAGATTGTCAACCTCAAGGTGTAGGTGTTGCATAACAAGGTGATTTCACTGGTCTTGGTGCGATAGTGGCATCATGGAGCCGAGGAGGCTACGTCGGAGCTCGAAGAAGTCATCTTAGCCTAGTACCCGTATCTTTTCGCCTACTGGTGATCTCAAGGGCGTAATCTTCTTTTAAGGTGGTTAGGATGTAACACCCATAAATTCATTTTGTTATTATTTACATTTTTAATGAATTTATTTTTGGGCGGGTGTTACTGTTCCAAGGCCCGTTTGTGTGTTTTGTGATTTTGGGCTTAGGCCTCGTAGACCGACTTCTGTTTGTGTGTTCATGTGCTTGTTCCCACATGATTGGCATTATGCGTTGTGGCACTGTGCTTGTAGGCCCATGTGTGGGTCCGTGTGGGGCCCGTGATTGTGGGCCAGTTGTTGTGGTTGGTGGCTGGCTCATGCTGGAGCTTGGTGGTTGTGCTGTGCACGGTGTGGCTGGAGGGCAGTTAGTGATAGGCAGGTGCATGCATGCATGTGTGGTGGTTGGCCATGCGTGTAGATGCTCCTTCCCGCACATATATGGCAGCGGTCAGATGCTTTCGCCAAACCTTGCCATCTCTTATTTCCTCGCATTTCTCCCCACTCTTTCTTCCTTTTTCTCCTCCTCCCTCAGGCGAACTCCTCCGCCTCCCCACTCTTGCCCCATTTTCGTTTCCCCTCTTTCCCCCCTTCACCCTTCCCACTTCCCTTGCCTCCTTCTTCCTCCTCTATTTTGTGCACCAGTGAGAGAGAGTGTGTGTGTGTGTGTGCATGAGAGAGGCGGAGGTGGTCAAGCAGCACATGGCGTGTGGAGCTCTGGGTGACTCGTGGATCGCCGGTGGTGGCTGGTTGGGCAGAGATTGGGTTTGGGTCGCTGGAGAGCTCATTTCAGGTATGCACCTCACCCTGTGTTGTAGAAAGCATGAAAATGGTAGAAAATGATAGGAATGCATGGAATCTAGATAAATTTACATTCCTAGAATTTATTGTGAATTTATGATGATTTATGGTGGCATTTATGGCCATTTATGGTGTTGAGTGGTTTTGGGTCATTTTGACCCCTATGGCTTTTCAAATTTGTTTCTCCTTGCATGGTGAATGGATTTTGGTTTTGTTTGTGTGGATTTGGAGTAGACTCGAGGGTCTACCATATATTTTTTAGTTGGATTTTGTGGTGCTTGTTTTGGGGGTCCACCCCTTGGTCCCATTTTGGACGATCTAGTAGGTGGGTACCCTAGGTCGTTTTCTGGTTTCACAGAAAATGGCATATCGAATCATTTTGGTATGCCGTCTTTCTGTTAGATTAGGTCCTCTGGTCAAAATTCGGTAGGCCGAACCTCCTCGATCTACCATTTTTAGCTATAAGTATTGACCATTGTGTCCCAGTTTGGTCGATCAGATTTATTCAGTCTACCGAACCAGGAACTTTCGATCGATCGGTCTGGTTTTTGGTTTGACATTTTGGGTGTTAATACCTATTTTGGTCAACTAATTCTGGTCGGTCTTTCGATCTAGGAGATTATTTTCCTTATCATTTCTCTTTTATTCATTATTTCTTGGAGATTTTTCATGTTTTCGCATTCATCTTAAGCATGTGCATTAGGAGTAGACAAGCATACACACACTAGATCATGAGCAAGCGGTTAACCTTGAAAGACCAAATTCTTCGGGCATATGGGGGTACCTAACACCTTCCCCATGAGTAACAAGAATCCTTACCCTTTCTCTGGCCTACAATGGCTAAGTGTTGCATCCATTAGGCACAGAGCACACACACGCTTTCATTTGCATCATTCTCTTGCATTCACATGCATCTTGGTTTTCCTCTTCTTTCCATTAAAAGACTAGGTGGCGACTCCTTTTCCTTATCCTTCTTAGGTGTTTCCGAGTCGAGTCTCCTTCCTTGGATTCACCATCATTGTCGTGACCATATTGGGATTCCTTGTGTATTTCAACACACTGAGGAGTCGTGCAGGGTTCCACCGGCATGGTCACACATCTTCTACGTGGTTTTGGGCTGTAGGTGCAGACATGCAGATATGTTTTACCATAGTGCATATAATCTGAAGTTTCGTAGCCGCATGCATAGGTTCTTGGTAGTTGATATTTTTGTTTAGCTTTTTAATTTCCTATAATTTAATTTGTTTAAAATTATTATGGGAATTGGGAGCATCACATAAAATGGAAAGAATAGTGAAGTAAAGTAAAACTTACACATAAAGCCATCAAACATCTAAAGATGGATGTTGTGTCTTTCCTACTTGTTCATTCCCTTTCTTTGATTCTTTTGTGACATGTCTTCATGTTCTTGAAGAGCATGTCATATGCAGAAATAGCTCAATCATATTTGCCTATTTCTTCAAGTTTGTCCACATTAGCAAAAATTTCTTTTGGGATTGAACAATTGGAGTCAGGAAGTAGATAAGTAGCCAATAGAAATAACAAGCGTAATTTAACAATCACATTTGAAGTGTAGTAAGTCCTATCACTCATGATTTTCTCAATTACACTTTTTACTTCCCATCTCATTATGTTGTCTTTTGGTGGGAATAAATTCTGAATCTCTAGATTATCATCAACATTACAATCCATATCTACTCTTTCCCCTCCACTTTGTATTCCTAGAATATCCACAGAATTTTCTATTTTGAAATCCATTTTTGTCCCATTTAATACAAATGAATAGCCACCAAGGTAGTTTTCTATTAATGTGTCTAAGACATATACATTGACCCTAGACCTCGGTAAATCATAGAACTGACTAAAAGGAGTTCTACTTATCATTTCAATTTCAATTTCTGTGAAATTAATGTTGTCCATGAGTTTATGGTAGGCAGATGGGACGTATCTTTACTGAACTCTTGCTTTTGCTGTAAAATTATATATTAGTAAGAAAGAGATGTCAAATAATAAACAGAAACTTACAGTCATACATTACATTAGAAACTTGTATAAATAACTACAACTTGTATAAATAATTGAATTTAATATTCTTAATTCCAGTTTTGAAACTTATAGGCATACAATTGTAATGACCCAATTTTAAAAATGGTGCTTTGGCTAGATAATTTAGTTGAGATTCAAGTATACTGGGCATTGGGGGCCCTAGTGCCCAATGTGGGACACATTCTTAGTAGTGTTTGATGTGTGGATTGTTGGTTCTGACCTGTTAGTGTTGTGTGGTTGTATGGTTGTGTTAGCCCTCATAGGAGTTTTGTGGGTTTGTCTTGGGCCATGGAGGCTTGGTGGTGGGTCCCTGGTGGCACGAGTTATGTGTATGTGGGAAGCCGCATGGTTGGGTCTCGTGTTGTGCTTCTTTCCTTCTTTTCTTTCTTTTCCATTCTTTTCTTTCTTTTCCATTCTTTTTCTCCTTTTCCTCTTTTCTTCTTTTCTTTCTTTTTCTCTCTCCTCCCATTTACCCCACCCGTGCTTCTTCCTCTTCTTCTTCTTCTTATTCTTCTTCGCCTCCTCCTTCTTCTTCCCTGTACACCAGAGAGATATGAGAGGGGGACAAGAGAGGGAGATAAGGGAGAGATTTGAAAGGGGGAGAGATGAGGAAGGCAGATTAGATAGATGGAGACGAGAGAAATGAGAGAGAGAGAGAGAGAGAGAGAGAGAGTTGGGATTTAGGGAAGAGGAGGGACTACAAATGTTGTGCTGCCACCGTCGAGCCTACCGCCACCGAGCCGTCATCGTGGGTGGAGGAGGGGAGGAGCTGCTCATGGTCAGAGAGGAGGGAGGCATGCCACCATTCACCGCTCGTTGTCGTCGCATCTTCGGTGGAGGTACACACCCCTCAAGCTTCCTTTTAATTTCTAATTTGATGCCATAGGGTATGATAGTGTGAATTGCATGTGTGTGGATGCTTGGAGTGGGTTTGGGAATTTTTGGAGATTTATTGTGGCATTTATATCCATTTATGGTGGTTGTTGGATTTGGGTCCTTTTTGACCTCTCTGTGCTTGGAAATTCATATTTCCTTGTGTGGTGAATGGATTTTAGTTTTGTTGGTTGGGTTTTGGGGTAGACTTGAGGGTCTACAACATATATTTTATTGGGATTTTATGGGGTTTGTTTGGCTAGTCTGCCCAAGGCTCCTAATTTGAAGAATTTTCTACTATTCAGGTTCAACCTCAGCCTGAAATCTGACAGAGTACCTGGGGAACAGTTTATATGCACGGCTGAGATGCCCAGGTTCGGTAGGGGTTTTGGCCATTGGTTTAGCGTCTGTCTGCTTTCTAGCAGAGTGCCTGGGGAGTGGGCCATTCGTGCGGCTCAAGGGTCTACGAGATATATTTTGTTGGGATTTTATAGGGTTTGTTTTGATGGTCCGCCCAAGGCTCCCAGTTGGGAGAATTTTCTACTGTTCTGGTTTAGGCTCTACCTGAAATTTGACAAATTACCTAGGGCATAGGCCATGTGTGCTGCCGAGATGAGCGGGTTCGATAGGGGTTTTGGTCTCTGGTCTAGGGTCTGTCAGGTTTCTGGTAGAGTGACTAGGGCATGGGCCATTCGCGCTTCCCTGATATGTGGGTTGGCCTGGCCCATTTTGGGTGGGTTTTGTCCCAGAGTTTTTGGGTAGTTGGGTGTTGTTAGGTAGAGCCATTAGAATGATCTAGGGTTTGCCTGAAACAAATTAGCAAGATTCCACCTCAGGTGTGGGTAGAATAAAAGATGAAATGATTTAGAAATAATAGGTTCTTTCCCCAGATGGTTTAGACTGGACTTTAGGGATAATGATAGTAACCCTAGGTCTAGGGCTTATGTGGTTTTGTGTGTGGTGCACTGAATGGAGTATTTAGTGGCACTATTCCATATGTTTGAGTCGATCTGACTGTGCTCCCAAGGGACACGAGTCAATAGGTGTCTTACACTTGGTGCCAAAGCTTATAGTTCCCGTGTTTGCTTTGTTATGGTGTCTTCTAGGTGGGTTTGACACTTAGTGGACGTTTGTTTTGGTGTTTTCTTGGGTTGTGGTTATGGGTTGAGCGTGGTGCTCGTGAATCGGTCACTCCCAAGGTGTTTTTCTTGGGCTTGATAGGAGAGCAATCGAGGCTGTGTTTTGTTGTTGTTTCTCGACCTTTGGTTTCCATGCCACTGTTGGGCACATTGTTTCTTAAGTTTTAAAGGATATTTAATGGTTTTGAAAAGGTTTTTCAAAAAGTGAGTTTTGGAAAGAGAAATGTACATATTTGGAAATGGTTTTGGAATGAGTTTTTTCGTGCTTTTTGTTTGCGTTGGGGACCAACAGACTGAGGCGAGTGTTCGTCGGGTCTAGGAGGTATGATACTCCTTGACTGTCGTTCGCAAGGCTGAGGTTGAGGTCTACGCATTGAAGTGTTTCGTGACATGACAGGGAGGTATGATACTCCTACTATGGCTGTGAGCACTGAGGCTCGGGGGTTGTCGAGTGTGGAGGTATGAGACTCCTATTTGAGCACCGTGTGGAGGACACCTTGAGGAAGCGTATCTTGTGAACGCCAGTACGGCTGGGACACGTGCCCTGTAACTGGTCTCGTCCTGAGAGACCAGGACCGCCTCCTTAGGAGGGGTTGGCTTTGTTGAGGATTCTTTAGTAGGGAGAATGATGGGACAGTGAACACTCCTACACAAGGTGGCCGTCATTGTGGTTATGCAGACATTGATGGTCGCGCTTTGGTGGACAGTGTGTGGCTAGTGTTGCATGGTTGGCGTTGGGCAGTTCGACACACTATTTGTGCTTGTGTTTGTGTTTAGTGCAGAGTCCTATTTCAGGAAATCAGGCTCTGGGCGTAGAGAAGGCCATGGATTTGGTGCCTGTTGTGGCGTAGTGTTTTGGGAGCGGTGTCTCCATTGTTTTGGGAGTAGAGGCTCTATGGTTTGGTGTTGTGCTTGGGTCCAGAGGGGACCATGTTGTGCATAGAAGAGTCTCTGTGGTTGTGGTTTGGTGTGGTTTTGGGCTTGAGATGGCGAGAGTGGCCTTCTCGGGCATGAATAAAAGGTTTTAAAAAGTGCACACAAATGGTTTTGAAAAAGAAAAGAAAAGAATGGTTTTAAAGGCATCGTATTGTGATTTTGTGGCCTAGCAGGTAGTGGTAGACTGCCTAGGTTGGTGTTGCGGCATCCAAGAGGGATGCTAGTGTTTGTGTGCTGGGCATCGGTAGATTGTCCTTATGGTTTAGCAGCATCTAAGTGTGATGCCTGTGCTGCATTGTCCTCGGCATAGGTTGTCGAGTTGTTGGTGGGGTGTGCGCTGGGTGATCGTTGAGTAGTCACTCACGTGTGCTTTGTTTTGTGTGTTTTGGTCGGTGAAGGATAGTAGTTGCTGGTTGCAAATACATATAGGAGGAGTCACACCGCCACACATCAGGGATCCAGGTGAGCGTTAGTTTAGTTTTATTTCTATTTTTTAGTGGTTTGATTTTATTATTGAGAGCACTTAGCCTTATTCAAATTATTAGTATAATTGTTGGTCAATAACAAAGATAAAAATGATTAAAAATGCAAAATTATAGCTAGGTTTAGTGGTAGCGACTTGGGGGTCGTTATAGTTCATATCAGAGCTTATGTCCACCTAGGAGTACTTGCCTATGGATGACTAGTAGGATGATTATGTAGAATTGCATATCATGCATTCTTGCACCTTGATTTTATTGATTTTCTTGATTTTCTTTGCTTACGGTGTTGAGGAGTGTCTTCGGCTCTAGCTCCTATTCGGTGAGTATTTTATGCGAGGGACCACGAGGAATCTGGGAGTGATGGTCTACATCTCATTTGGAGATGGACGTTGACAGCTTGTTGGAAGAATTCCTAGTGGTTCGATTTCTTGTGATCACCATTTTAGTGGGACTGTGTTGGAGATAGCAGTTGGGAGTTGTGTGTGAAGTGGCATTCGCTCGTGCGGAGCAATTCACTAGGGTTCCTCAATTCCATGGAGCGTGGTGTGGTGCTGTCCATGAGTTATGCGTGGGTTAAGCATTGTGCTACCTATAGGTGTGGTGGTGGTTGTTTTCTAGTTAAGACTCCATGTTGGCTAGCAAGGTAGGAGACCTTACTGTGTGTGAGGCTAGACCAGTCATTGCCTAGATGTTGCTCACATTTGTTGTGGGTACTGGTCTGCTTGGTGTGCTACACCTGTGAGGAGGCAGGGCATTTGTTGAGGAGGTGCCTTGTTCCTTTGAGGAGGTTAGGCAAACTCCATCTGTTGAACAGAGGACGTGTTCTTCCTTTTAGGGGGTTATCCACCACCCAATGCTGGGTAGTTTGGTGCTTTGCTATGGAAGGTTGGGTGCAACAGTTGTCTGCCTCTGGTATACCCTCCATGGTTGTTGCTACTTCTTGGTTGTTTGTTTGTTTTTGTTGTTTGCTTGTTTGTTTGTTTGCTGCTTATTCTTGCTGGTGTTTGTCGTTGTTGGTAGTCTATGGTTGTGGTCTGTTGTCTGTCTTGGGTTGTTGGTGTCGGTGTGGGAGGTTGCTTGCAGCTCCATCCGCTTGTTGTTGCATCTAGGTGAAGCATGAGGCTTCCTGGAAGTGTGGTTGTTGTTGTCATTATGGTGGGTGCAGAGGATGCTTTGAGTTCCATCCTCCTATGGTCTCTAGGTGACTCGGTGAGTCTCCAGATGTCCGTTGTGGTCATTGTGTAACTCGATGGTTCCCCAAATGTCTGTTGTGGTCTCTAGGTGACTCGGTGAGTTCCCAGGAGTGTGTTGTTGTTTTGGGATGGCTCAGGTGAGTGCCCAAAGTCTGTGTTGTACCTTGCAGACGCTCTATCTGAGGAAGCCATATCTAGGGGGTGGTGTGTGTGGAGTCGCACATTGGTGTTGTGCGATTGTGTCGCACATGTTGGTTGGGGCTCAACCATGAAGTGGCATAGCCTAGTGTGTTGCTTGTTGTGTGTTGTCTGGGGTATCTTGTTTGGATACCTGTTTGGCTTGGTTGGTTGTGGCTCGGATAGCTTTATGTTGTTTACGCGGTAGAAATTTATTTCTATAGTGTTTCCTTAGATGTCATATTGTTGATTTTCTTGTTTGCTTGTGGGTTGAATGGCATAGCGCTATTCGACTTGTGGAGATCTTCCTTCTCCTGTGTTTGCTTTTCGTTTTTGATTTCTACGGCAATGATGGCCTGAGTCAAGTGGAGTTGACTACCCATCTCGTTTGGTGGCACCACTAGTCGAGTTGGTGGGTGTGCTCCCATGTGTTTTCCTCCGTGTGGCTGTTCCCTGAATCAGGTGTAACTATTCTCAAGGATCTAGCAGAGGTCTCTTCGGGAGAGTGACACCACAGAGAGATCTACTAGGGAGGAGGAACAACTCACGTTGGTTTGGACATTCTTGCTGGGAGTTACTTTAGTTTGGAGATCCATTTGAGTTTGACTCTCGAGTGGTCCTTACCATTGGTGTGGTTGTTTCACTGGAAGTAACGGTTCCTATGGCGGAGACACTGGATTGTAGTATCGTTGACATGAACTTCACGCTTAATAAGTGGTTTAAGTATGTTTTGGCGGTCTCACGTCTAGAACTACAAGGCTGCTGTCACAGTGAGCGGTGATGAGTCCACCAATAGTGGTTAGAAACAAAGCTAGGTTAGTGGCACAAGGTTATAGTCAAGAAGAAGTGATAGATTTTTGATGAAACCTATGCTCCAATAGCCCAATTGGAAGCAATTACGACGTTGTTGGCTTATGCAAGCCATATGGGATTTAAAAATTTTCAAATGGATATAAAAAGTGCCTTCTTAAATGAAGTCATTGAAGAAGAAGTTTATGTTAAGCATCCTCCTAGTTTTGAGGAGGAAATTCATTTAGATCATGTGTTTAAACTAAACAAAGCCTTATATGGACTAAAACAGGCTCCTAGAGCATGGTATGATAGATTAAAGAAGAACTTAATTGAAAAAGGATTTATTATTGGAATTGCTGGTACCACTTTATTTATTAAGAAAGTACATAAGGATATCCATATGTGACACCTAGGCCTGATTATCCATTTTTAATTGTAAATCATGTGATTAATTGTAATATTGTATAAATGGTTTATTAATGGATAATCTATTGTTTCTTGGATGTGTGAGCATTGGGTTGGCTTTCTGTGCTTCTGTTTATGATTTGGGACCAATGCAAGGTCCAGTTTGGAGATGCACAGTTGCCTCAGTTTGCACGCTTGTCTTTTCTTCTTTTCCTTTCCTTCTTTTTCTCTATCTCTTTTCTCTCCCTCACGAGCCACATCCTTTCACCCTCCCCCGTCTTCTTCTTCTTCCCCTCTCCCCACCCGTGCCACGACAAGCCAGGAGCCCATGCTTCCCCGTCCCTTTTGACGGGATGGATGGTCGGCGCCATGCTGGAGGAGGAGGAGATAAAGATGAGGGGAGATCGAGTGAAGGAGGAGGAGGCCAGGAAGAGGGGGACGAACCGAGAGGAAGGGAAAGAGGAAGAACGACGCACGCAGGAAGGAGGTGGTGGCTTGCCGAGGTCCACTGGTGGAGGAAGCTTCATCGTGGCAAGAGGAACTCGCTGGAGTAGGGGGAGGCTCGCCGGAAGAGGTACGCGATCCCTCCTTTCCCGTTATTCCGTGTTTCTTTGAAAATGAGTTAAATGCATGAAAATGATGAAAAATGCATGTAAAATCGTAGAAAAATAGTAGAATTGATGAGAATGAATTGAATGGCATGAAAATATAGATATCATGCGGTTAGGATGGAAATTGGTAAGGACATACGAGATTTTGGGATAAAGGCTACAGTAGCCATTTTTGAGTCTCATTCCTTTGTGATTTTCGTGTGGATTGTGTAGTTAATGAAATCATGAATGGTTTAAGGAGTCTTGAAGTAAACTCAAGGGCTTACACCCTATGATTTATTGGTATTTTGTGGTGTGTGTTTGGGGGTCCGACGGAGGCTCCCACTTTCGGCGATTTAGTCGACCGAAACAAGGGAATACCCTAGTTACGGGAAATTTGGTATGCGGAATTGAATTCAGTATACCAAAATCCTGACAGGTTAAGCCAAGATACCTGGTTTTGGTAGACTAAAATCACTCGATCTACCGAAATAAGGAGTTTCAGTATACCAAAAATGTTCAGTATACCAAAAATGTTCGGTGTACCGAACCAAGGATTTTTGGTATACCGAACTTGAAATTCGGTTTGTCGTTTTTACCCTGGCCCTGGTATGTGTAAATGTGGATGCAAAATGAAGGATAAATGGTTCTAAAGGTATGTAAAGCATGTGTTAATGATGTTTTCACCAAGTAAATGACATGGTGGAATTTGGAACCTAAATAAGTGTATTTTGGAGTGGTTTTGGGTTTAAGGCCCTAAAACTGAATAAAAGAGAATAAATGTGTGGCCTTTGATTAATTTTGGGCATGAGACCCAATTTATGATTTTTAAAGCATGGCTTTTCATGGTTTACGTTGGGACCCTAAAAGAGGGTTAGGTTTTGCATGGAAACAAATTCTTGCAATGAAAAAGAATGAAAATGAAAATGGTTTCGAAAAGGAAAACTTAAAGAGTTTTAAAAATGAAACACTAATAATGTGTTAAGGAACCATGGGGATTGGTGTCGACAACATGGTGAGAGTATGAGGCTCCAATGAAACCAGTTGCCAGATACGACTGTGGTTGCTGAGCTTGAGACGGTGTAGGCTGAGCCTAGGTCATTGAACCTTGTAGTTTGGGTCACTGAGCTCGTGACGGTGTAGGCTAAGCCTGGGTTATTGAACCTAGTTGTTCGGGTCACCGAGCTCGTGACAATGTAGGCTGATCCTAGGTATTTTGAACCCAAGAGGCATTGTGTTTTATGCTAGAACTGGTTGGAAATGCGGTTTCTCAAGACATGAGTTTTGAAATTGGTTTTGGTCTTGAGAGGAAATCCGAAGCAATAAAAGAAAGATGAGTTTTGAGAAAGAACATGGTTTTGGAAATGATTTCTAGATATTTTAAAAAAAAAGGAAAAGTAAGTAGTGACAAGAGTATAGCCCTGGGAGCAGATTCCCAAGTGATCTTAAAAAAATAAAAATGATGTCTTAAAATGGATTTTCTAAATGGAAAACAAGATTGATAAACTAAAAGTTGTGTTTTAGTAATTTTGCCAGATTTCATTGTTTTTGTGTTTGGGGCGCATATTGGGTGACTTAGCTGTCACTCTTGCGTGCTTGTTTGGTTTTCAGGTGCTGATTGTGTGCAGTCACGTTTCGGTGCCAGAATCGGAGCTTCTAGCCGCATTGTTTCCTGGAGGTGAGCATTAGTTTCAGTTATTTAATTTTATTGTAATTAGTGTAATTTTGCTTATGATACTATGATTTAGGTTGCGTGCCTAGGTTTAGGGCGTTACAGAGTGGTATCAGAGCGAAGGTTACACCTAATGCATCGGCTTGGTGATGTCCGGTCTAGTGGCTCCTTAGGACTACACAATAGAGAGTCGTGCACTTGAATTTTTGGGATGTTGTGTTTTGTTGTGCTGGTAAGAAGAGGTCTCGCCAAGGCCGCAGCCGTGGCAAGGCCCATGTGCCCGACTCCGAGATGGGAGAGGGTAGTGCATGGAGGGGTATAAGACGAGTGTTTAGCGAGATGATGTGGGGTTTTGCCCAGTCCTTCGGCAGTAGCACTCATTATGAGGCGAAGGGAGACCCATGGATTAAGCAGTTCCACCAGCTGGGTGCGCCGACTTTTGATGTGGGCGGCACACCAGAGGTGTGTGAGGCTTGGTTCCTGGAGGTGGAGAAGATCCTATAGGGAATCAAGTGTCCAATGGAGAAGTGGGTCTGGATCACGGCATTTCAACTCAAGGGTACTGCAGATCAATGGTGGAAGACAGTGCTCTGCAGATCCCTTTTGTGGGAGGCGCGCGTTCCTTCACTAGTTTTAGTGGTCTTCTTTGGCTTTGGTGAAATAATGCGATTCCAGTGACCTTCTGGTGTGGGCTTTCGCAGCGGCTGGAGCGGGGATTTGAGGGGTGGAGAAGCAAGTGGGAGGCCATGGAAGAAGGTTCAAGCTCTCCGAGGCTAGAGTCAAGTCCTGGACTAGCACCCCCACCCAGGCCACTGGAAAATGACTCCGACGTAGTCTAGAAACGTGATTCCGACCAAAGGAGACCTTTGGCTTGATTGGAATCACTCAGGAAAGGAAGAGGGAGATCCAGGAAACTAAAATTGAAGTGAAAAGAAGTCTGAGAAGGGCGTACCTAGTCTGGCAATGTGCTTTGCCTTCGTAGCTTGTCGGAAGTGGCTAAAGACTCTGGTTCCTCACCTCTACGAACCTCCTCTCTCTTCTTGGAACTCTCTCTATTTCTTCCTCCCCTTCTCTCTCGCTTTCCTCCCTTTTTTCCACTTCACACTACCGTCCCTTTTATAGGTGAAGCTTCGGTAGCTCATTGTAACCACCCAACAAACAAACCACGACAAGATCCTAACAACCAGCCAAATCAGTAACAAACTAGAGATCCTCCTAACAAACTAACGCCCGTAACCACCCTGTTGTTCCCCACGCACCCTCCATTCTGCCTGCCCACGTGCCTACAGTGATTGACAGCTGTCCAAGCTTGCGACGATGCATCCGATAACCCCGATTCGTAGAGGGCTCGAGGTTGGCTAGGGCTGCTGCTGGGCAACGTGGTGAGATAGGCTGGACGAGATGAGAATGGAGAGAAATGGTTGAGCTGGATCATGGTCTCTGATTCTCCTCTTATTGCATAAACTACAATGGGTCTTGACAAGGCTGGTGAAAGCATTGGCTACGTCATGGAGTGGGGCACGATAGGAGTGGGAGCTTTATGTATTAGAGGATGATTTACATATTAGCATGGAAGAATGGCTAGTTAGTTTAAAAGAAGAAGAAGAAGAAATGGGTTGAAGTATTGTGGGCCTCCATGGGCCTAAGTGGGCTTGCTTGAGCTTTGGTGGATTTTAATGGGCTTTGGTGGACTTAATGGGCCTTCATGGGCTATGGTGGATTTGAATGGGCTTTGGTGGACTTAATGGGCCTTCATGGGCTTTGGTGGATTTTAAGGGCTTTAATGGGCTTTGGTGGGCTTTCATGGGCTTTAGTGGATTTTAATGGGCTTTGGGGGACTTTAGGACTAAATGAATTCATTTGTGATTAAAAGCCCAACTACCACACTTTCATCCTACAAACCTGCAAAATTAGGGTGTCTACATACTCAAACTCATTATAAGGTAGTGTACTGAACCTCGCTCCATGCCAAACTCTTTAGGGTCCTGTACCTATTTTTTTGAGATCATTGATTTTTCTTTTACTCCCGCATAAACGTGCGGTTTCACCCTAACCTTGACTTGGAGTTAATAGGTGCTTGATCTATTCTAGAGGCCTTTGTTGCAAGTGGGTGGATCAGTCCCTCAATGGTGTAATTTTATTGGGCACATACTCCAACTCCTCTCCAAGGTATGGTAATGGTAGAGTTACAATGCACGCCTCTCACTCTTGGGCTAACTTTTGTCTTCACTTTTTGTCCTCTCTATTCTTTTATGCCCTAGCCAAAAGTGGAACAAGAACAAGAGTGGCACACGTGAGTCTCACCGGATAGATCTTGGGAAAAGGCAAGAGGATGAACAAGGTTGATGAGACCCGATTGATTCCCCAAGAAAGAATTGGGAGAGAGAGGATAAACCCCTAAAGTTCCAACATCTTTGGAGTTTGCCGACTCAAACAAGGTAAGGTCAGCTATTCTAGGGTGTGCACGTGCATGTGCAGGTGTATGTGTGTGCTACCGCCTGTGGATTGATGACAATGTCTCCAATGTCAATCAAATCCTGGATAGCATTCCAGAGAGTGTAACACTCGTTTGTCGAATGTCCGCCGGCCCAATGGAATTGGTAGAACAAGTTTGTCTTATACCACTCAGGAAGCGGGTCTGGTGGTGGACGAATCTCCTATAGCTATAGGAATGACACAACTTTAGGAAAGATGTTGCTCAATGACTACCCGAGTGGGGGTAGCCACTTCCCTTACTGCGAGGTCGCCTCTACCATTGTTGCTACCTTTGCTGAGCTGACACAATGTGACGTGTCAACTCAATAGTGGTGTGTGGGTTTGTAATTCATGTAGGATAAAATGCTAGTGAGGCTACAGACATAGCTGTGGGTGCTGCATCTTGCGTTCCAACGACAATAGTCTCACTGCCAATCAAAATCTGAATGGCATGCCGCAGAGTATGGCAATTATCAATTGAGTGCCCAAGGGCTCGATGATAATCGCAATATATGCTCACGTCGTACCATGAAGGAAGTGAAGTTGGTGAGGGATGCAGATCAGGGAGTCTCAGAAGCGACACAACCTGAGGAAAAGCGGCTCACCCAATGGAGTGTAGTCACTTTCAACATGACGGCCTTGCTTCCGCTTAGGTTGCTATCCTTACCGAGCCGATGCGACATGATGCACTAGCTTGACGGTGGAAAGTGTGTGTACAGTGTGTAATGATGATCTATGTGTTGGGACCTGAACCTGATGTTGAGGTGGGCATGTGTATGCTGTGTTGTGTGTGGTGTTGACTGCGAGAGCAACAGTTGTGGCATCGGTATGGCTCTAGGCGACGGGCTCTAGTATTGTTGTATTCTCGCACAACTAATGGGTTGGTCCTTAAGTGACTGTGATGCATGCTGTGACAAGTGTAGTTGTGGTGTAGGAGGTAGAGATAACACCCCTATCGCAGGAGTCGTGTGAAGCTGGGGTGATGGTATGGGCGATAGTGTAGTGGGTTGAGCCTGCAATGCTATAGTGGTCTGCACTAGAACCTCATAGGCCAAAAGAGGAGGACACTTAATAGAATCAAGAGAAAGAGCCATGTGCTCAAGCCTCTGGGCCAAAGTTCTCAAGCTCTGAGCTAGCATGGCCAAAGACCCATCAAAGGATAGGTTAAAAGGCAAGAGGAGAAAAGGAGTGGTCCCTAAAACAGACGCAACTATAGCTGGTTGTACTCCTAAAATAGGAGGGCCCAGGAGATAGGGTGTAACTGGTAGAACATCTGGAACCCACGTGGTAGTCATCGCAATTGACTCGATGACGGGCCTTAGATTGGCTTGTGTCTGCCACTGTCCTAGGAAAGGAGGTAGGGATCCTCCCTGATTCTCAAATCAGGACACATGATGGGAAGAAGAAGCAACCAAAGTGAGAGAAGGAGGATTTGAATGTGGGACTCCCTTCAAAACAATAACTGGAGGCTTGTGGGTTTGTGAGGCCATGGCTAGCTACAAGTGAATATGAATGGAGCTATGGCAAAAGACAAACACACGAGCTCTAAGAAGAAGTACTATCAAAAGTGATCAATAGCTCGGGAAACGGCAAGAGAAAACTTCCATGGGAGGCCATCTACAATGGAGACACCTGAGCACCTATCTGAGGACCATGCAACAAGCTACCAGTGGTAAACAGGCAAGAGAAACAGGCATCAGAACCTGAACAACGACACAAAGACAAATGCGAGTTATTAAAGTGGCATGCAATGACACACAATGCAGATGAATGTCCTAAAGTGCACTCTCTCATCATGCATGTCCCACATGGGGTTGACCATACGGGACGCATTCATGGGTTTAGGTTTTGACTCTGGTTAGAAAAGTAAGGTTCCTGTTCTAAATCCTAGCCAAAGTGCAGGCAGTGAACAAGTGGTGCGTTGGTGGCCTCGACTCCTATAGTAGAAAAGAGTTGTACCCTCTACTAACACCGACACAACCCCAGGCAAGGGGGAACAGAATGACAACACGTCCTACGCTGAAGCAATAGAACGGGGAACCAGAACTGTCCTTCACAAACTATGGGAGGACACAAGAGAGGAGAAGATGCATGCTTTCTAAAATGATCATTCATGCACATATGCTTGGTGTCTTTTACTTGCATTTTATTAAACCAAGGGGATTGTGAGCATTTGTCTCTAGTTATGCCTTATTATTTGTTTGTCTAAATTTGTGTGTTTTATTTTAACCAGGAAGGGAGGCAAACGTGTCTCTACTCTCCTAATCATGTCAAATACAGAAAGGAAAGAAAACACACAATCATGGAATCCAAACACTCAATCAACAAGCAAAAGGCATGATCATGGTAAGTGAAAAAAAAGAAGCGAGCATCATAACAAATGACATGAATCAAGCATGAGCATGCGTTGTGACATAGCAATCATGTAAAAAGGCATGTATTGTCAAATATGTACAAACAAGTAGGACAAGCAAACAAACATGAAGTATCAAGCAAGCAAGAAAACCAACACGAAAGCTAGAATCTAGTAATCCGAAGTCGAGTCGCCAGTTCCTCTAACCATGTTGGTGGAGCCCTGTATGACTCCAAGGTGCACGGAAACACACCAGGAATTCCGATATGGTCACGGTGAAGATGGTGAATCCGAGAAAGGAGACTTGACTCAAAAATGCTAAAGAAAGATAAGAAAAGGATCAGGAAAAGGAGTCTCCACCTAGTCTTTTAATGGAAAGACAAGGAAAACCAAACACATAGAAAACCCAAAGAAATCAATGCAAAGAAACACATATGTGCTCCGTGCCTAATGGAAGAAGTGCGTAAATCAATGTAGGCCAGAGAAAGGGTAAGGATTCTTGTTACGCATGGGAAGGTATTAGGCACCCCTGTGCACCCGAAGAAATCAGCCTTTCATGATTAACCGCTTGCTCATGATCTAGTGTGTGTATGCTTGTCTACTTTTAATGCACATGTCTCAGATGAATGCGAAAACATGACAAGTCTCCAAGAAACAATAAATAAAAGAGCAATGATAAGGAAAATAATCCGAGGGACAATGGAGGAATTGAGAATGCCGATACTGTAAGCCCTTGGGCGATGAGGAAAATCGTGAAAATCAGAAATGTTCGGAAAGCGTTACGCAAAGCAACAGAAACTTAAGAAATCCGAGAAAATCAAATGAGAGAAAATAATCCTCATTCGAGTCCATGTCGGCATTGTCAAGCCTGTTAATGTACGCCCTCAAGGCAATAAAAATCCAAATCAAATCAAAAAACCACAAAACTCAAAGGAAATTCGAAAAATGATGTGAAGACTAATTTTTAAATGCGTGCAAGATACAAGAAGATATGCATGAGAATATATACATGAAAGAGAGTAACAAGATGTACAAACGAATGCATGGATGAAATATGTAAGTTTCAGGGGCATTTGTGCAAAAATTACATGTTTTTGGGTAAAGACTGGGATATTCAGGGTTTAATCTGCAAATGTGCTAAAGAACACATTTCTATGCAATTTTATGGAAGGTGGGGGTTAAATGTGTAAAATTGTGCATTTTGGGTAAAAATTGGGATTCCTAGGGTCTAATCTGTAAATATGCCAGGAAAATATGTTTTAATGCAATTTTAGAGATATTCAGGGTTAAATGTGCAAATCTATGTGTTTTTGGTTGAAACTAGGAATTTCTAGGGTCTGACTTGTAAATGTACCAGAAAAACATGTATTTAGTGCAATTCAATAGAAATTCAGGGTTAAATGTGCAAATCTATGTGTCTTTGGGTGAAAATGGGAATTTCCAAGGTCTGATTTGTAAATATGCCAGCAAAACATGTATTCAGTGCAATTTTAGTGATGTTCAGGGTTAAATGTGCAAATCAGTGGACTAAAGATGAAGGAAAACAAAATCTGTGGTTTTATGTCAAACATTTAGGACCTGAAAGTTTTAAAAAAAAAAGTGCATGGGCCAAACTGAAAACTTACTGTGACCATGCCGGTGGAACCACTGGGGCGCGGTTCACCAAAAAAAAACCTGACTCCGGTGTGCGGGAACACACTGGGAGGTCCGATACAGTCACGGCGAAAATGGTGAATCCGGAAGGAGAGACAAGACTCGGAAA
>JAMKQA010008414.1:0-18442 GCA_024699735.1 Posidonia australis | reverse complement strand
GTGTTTTATTGGGTCATGTGGGCTAGTGTGGGTCTGATTGGGACCTATGTGGACTAGGGTTTTGGTGATCGCGACCGGAGCATCAACCGGAGGAGCCTACTGCCAAATGAGCTCAAGATTGGGGTGTCTACACTAACTTTTTGTGTTTATTTATACAGAATAGGTACAACTTCTTGTATTAAGGAAAATATGGAGACGATAACGTTGATGAACACCCAGCCTTTGACAAAAAACTATGGAAGCAAGTTTCAATGAAAAGGAATGTGGGTAGTTCATTAAGAAAGCAAGGCTTGAGTGTTTTGGATCCATACTACTCAGAAGATACGACTATTGGTTCTTCTACGGCTTCAACTAGGCAATATCATCCTACACCTCAGGTTTCTGCTTCATTTGATTCGGAGTACTTCAATTCTCAGTTGTCATAGATGGCAACTACATTAAAGAGTTTCAGAGCCGACATACGCTCAGAAATAAGGAATGAAATAAGGACTGAAGTAATGAATGAAATAAGAGATGAAATACATGCTTTGGAGAATTGACTTGTAAGGTAAAATTTGATTTACTTTTAAAAATTTTAATATATATAAATTATCAAGTTGAATTTAATCATTGTTCATTACAATATATATAAAGTTTGTTTTTTATAATCAGAAGATATACGGAGAAGCAAGAAGTTGATTTAGAAAGTGATGATAAGGAGGATTTCGTGGAGTATAAACATCGTCGTCGCTCCATCCATGCATCATCCTCAAAAGGTAAAGGAAAGCAAGTTGGCTCCTGAAGAAAGTGATATGTAATATATCGTTTTGCCTTGTATTATATTTATTAACTTGTATTAAGATATTTCAGTGTTGTATTAGCTACTTTTTTGTAAAAACTTTGGATATGTAAAATCTTATGTTGTATGATTAAGTGAAACTTTTTTTTATAAAACTGTATATGTGTAATTTAATGTACTTGTGAATGTATTTGAATGTCATTTTATCAGGTATATGAATTTAAATTTTAGCAGGTTCAATTTTGTAATAGATTGTTTTATTTTTTTTTTAAACTACCCAATCTTAGCGAAGACATTTCCTCACTATATCCTCGCAAAAATAATGACTTTCGTTTTATTTATCCAGCACTTAGCGAGCCAATTGCGAGAACTTTGTGTGACCACGTCCTCGCTATATCCTCGCAATTTCGTCGCTAAAACTGGAACAACGACACAATCTCATGATATTTAGCGATCATTTGTCGAGGATATAGCGAGGAAATTACGATGAAATATTTTCTCATAATATCCTCGTTAATATTAGACGAGCACATTGCGAGGATATATCCTCGCAGTATTGATTTAACGAGTTATTTAGCTCTAAGGATAATTATTCCTCGCTAAGTCCTTGTTAAACTTTGTAACGAGGACTTAGCAAGGAATCAGTGAGGACTTAGCGAAGAATATTGTCCTCGCAAAATCCTGTTTCTCTTGTAGTGGGAAGTCCTTGTTTGAGCCGATCTTATGAAGTCAAAACCTGATTAATCATCTTGAAGGAAATCCTCCAAATCCAAGTTCATCAAAGTTCCACAACTAGTATGTCGTTGACCAATCTTTTCTCTCCTAGATCAATGCTTCTCTCTCTCTCTCTCTATCTGCCCTTCTATATACTATTGGTGTCAAATCTACAAAGGAAGTTTGGGATAAGCTTTCTCAGCGATTTGGACAAGTTTCTACTGCTCATATTCTAGCTTTGAGGAAGCAATTCCACAATATCAAGAAAAGGCTCCCAAACTATGGGATGATATTTGCAGTAGTTTAAAAACATCATTCACCTTACTGCAAGTCATTCTCCGACTTATGATGTTCATCTTTTTGTTTACATCTTGAATGGTTTGCCTATGTATGTGCCATTTGCATCTTCTATTCGTACTAGGCCTGTGACCATCTCTACTAAAGAATTACATTCTCTATTGATTGCTGAAGAATTACGCCTGCTTGATGAGAGTTCCACTAAAAACATCATTGCGTTAGTTGCTTGACAGCAGTAGTCATATACTAAAAGGCAATTCAAGCATATTAAAGATTCATTTCATAATTTCAAAGGATCTTCCAACAAGAATGGGCAAGCAAAGTCTATGAGCTCAATCTCTCAGTTATCTCCCCTATTGCCTACACCAGCAACAACTAAACTCTCAAGTTTTATTCCCAATTGAATTCAATGTCAAATATGTCAAAAATTTGGACATTCAACTATTGATTGCTTTTAAAGACTTAATATGAGTTGTATCGATCATCAATCGGCTGAGAAGTTAGTAGCCATGGTAGCTTGAAAGAATGCTAATCCTTATGACAGTACCTAGTATATTGATACTGGCGCTTCTTATCATATTACATTTTAATTGGGAATCTCAATCTAGCTTATTCTTATCATGGTACTGACTCTATTATGATGGGTAATGGTGAGAATCTTTTTATTCTATAACACTAGAAATTCAACCTTTTTAGATGGAGATAAAATATTTCATCTGAATAATGTTCTTCACTGTCCTAATGCACATTATAACCTCATATCAGTAAGAAGGTTTGCTCGAGATAATTCTTGCTTATTTCAACTTGATAATAATTATTTTGTGATCAAGGACAAGACAACAGGGCAAGTTCTCCATCAAACGCCAGTTGAAAAGGAGATGTATCCTATCACTTTTAGAAAAAATAAAAGCCATGATCAAGCTACTCCTAGAGCTTTTCTCAGCAATAAAGTATCAACACAACTGTGGCATCATCGTCTTGGCCATCTCTCCTATAATCTTCTTTTAATCATCCTTCACCAACTTAAAATACCATGTTCATCTTATTCTCTCTCTGAGTGTACTCCATGTCAGTTAGGTAAGAGTAGTCGTTTGTCTTTCTCTACTATAACCCGTAACACAACTACTCTATTATAGTTGCTGCATTGTGATCTTTGGGGTCCATCACCTCTCTTGGGTTGTAATGGATTTCGTTACTATGTTCTCGTTGTTGATGATTTCACTTGTTATGGGTGGATGTTTCCTATCAAACAAAAGTCTAGGTTCTTTCATATTTTTGTTAAATTTTGTACTCTTACTCAAACTCAATTTCAAATGTCTATCAAAATTCTTCATATTGATGATGGTGGAGAGTCTTCTAGTAGGATACTAACTAGGTATCTTCAACAAAAAGGGATTCTTCACCAGAAAAGTAGTCCTTATACATTTGAATAGAACGACATTGTTGAAAGGAAACACAAGCATCTGGTTGAAACCGCTTTATAACTCTTATCTCAATCTCATCTTCCTAAATTCTTTTCGATTGAGGCTCTTCACATAGCACTGTATTTTATCAATCGTCTCCAAATTGTTGATAAAAACACTCTATCTCCATCTTAAAAGATGTTTGGCTGAGAACTTGATTATCTCTTATTGAAACCTTTCGATTGCAAATGCTTTCCTTGGCTCTGACCTTATGCAGCAAATAAACTTCAATTCTGAAGTACTAAATGTGTTTTCATTGGTTATAGCCAACAACAAAAAGGTTACAAATGCTAGTGTCATTCTATAAGAAAGGTCTATTTCTCTCAACATGTTAAGTTTTTTGAAGATGTTTTTCCTTTTCTTCAACTTTCATCTTCTGATCAAACACCAATCTCATGTCAATTTGATCCTCAATTCTCTGTAGTGTGGGTTGTTCTTGTGTCCATTTCCACCTATCCTAGTAACTCCTCTACAGACCTGTGTTCAAAAAATACTCAATCTTCCTTTGCTCAAGATCCATCTCTTCTTACCAATGTTTCTGAATCTTCTTCTTCCCTTGTTCAACCTACTCTAAATTAGCTCCCTATTTCTAATCATCCTATGCAAACTAATTCTAAATCTGGAATCTATAAGAAGAAATACTTCTTCAATACTAAACATCATCTTCCTCTTGCTCTTATTTCTGAATTCAATCCTACTCCTAGCTCATATACTCAACGTTGTAAGTGTTTACAGTGAAGGTTAGCCATGGATTCTGAATTCAACACTCTTCAGAATCAACAAACTTGGGTATTAATTCCATTCAAACAATAAATGAATGTGGTAGGCTATAAATGGGTTTATTGTACTAATCTCAACCCTAATGGTAGCCTAAACAAGCACAAAGCTCGTCTCGTGGCTAAAGGTTTTCATCAACAACCAGGAGTTGATTTCATCGAGGCATTTAGCCCAATTGTGAAGCATCCTATAATAAGAACTATTCTTGCGATTACTGTAAGCAAACATTGGTCATTGAGATAACTTGATGTTGAAAGTACCTTTCTCCATGATAACTTACAAGATGATGCTTACATGGAGCAGCCACAAGGATACGTTATTCCATCCAAGAGTTCCTATGTCTATTAAACGATGAAATCTATCTATGGTCTACAACAAGTTCCTCATTCTTAGTACATAAAATTTTCTTCCAAGCTACAAGATCTTCATTTTCAAATGTCTGTCTCTGATCCTTTACTATTTGTTTATCGTCGCAATGGTAATACAACTTATTTGTTGTTGTATGTCGATGATATAATCGTTGCCAACAATAATGATGAATTTGTTCACGAATTAATTGCCACTCCGAGTACTCATTTCAAAATGTAAGATTCAGGTTCACTATCATACTTTCTTGGGATCTCTATTTCTCGTACCAAGAATGCATTGAACCTCTCTCAATCGAAGTATATTCTAGAGCTTCTTAATAGAACTAACATGAGTGGTAGTAAGCTGATTTCTTCTCCAGCAAGAGTTAAGAAGCTCTCCAAGTTTGATGGCATTCCTTTGAAAGATCCTATTTAGTATAAAAACATTATTGGAACTCTTCAATATTTAACTCTCATGAGACCTGACATTACGTTCGTTGTTAATCAAGTTTGTCAATTCTTGCAATCACCAACTGATATCCATCTCTCTGTAGTTAAAAGAATACTAACATATTTTAAAAGAACTATGAGTACAAAGCTTGTTAGATCTGCTAGTACCTTACAACTTCAAGCATTTTATGATGCTGATTGGGCTGTATGTCCTACTGATCAATGATCTACTCATGGATTTTGTGTTGTTCTCGGCTCTAATCCTATTTACTGGGGTTCTTGAAAGCAATCGTTGCAAGGTCATCAACAGAAGTTCAATATAGAAATTTAGGTCAAACAACCATTAAATTCAATTGGGATCAATTACCATTGAAAGAGCTTCACTGTAACAACTACTTAGCTTTGGTGATCTGATGTGATAATATCTCTCCCATTTCTCTTACACGAAATCCTATTTTTCATGGGTGAATAAAACACATCAAATAGATGTGTATTTTATCAGAGAAAAAGTTGTTGATAGTTCCCTTGAGGTCAAAAATATTAATACTGTTGATCAAGTTGTTAATTTGTTCTCAAAAGGATTACATCCATGTCGTCTTCAATTTCTTAATTCCAAACTAAGTATTGTTAACTCTACTCAACAATTACTTTAGTTTGAGGGTGGGTGATAACAATCCCTATTCCAATTATCATTTGGGTTTTGATGTAACCAAATCTTGTTTCATCTGGTAGTTAGTTTGTTACAAAAATAACTATCAGTTAGTAGCATATTGGTTGGTTAATTTGTTAATTTATGGACCAGTTGAGTTCAGTCATTTATAGCTTTGTATTGTATTCTTTTAGTGTTGAATGAAATCATATTTTTCACAACCCAAAACTTCTTCCAGCAATCATCTTCTTCCTAATTATCTTCCTTTTGTTTCTGATATTCAAACACTTTCATCACTAACACAAGGAAATTGATTATATTTACATCTTGATACGAATGAATAAGTCTAGCTAGTGCTCCTTTATCATTTTGCTAGCTATATCCTATGAAACCTTACAATTTTTCTTTTATTTTATTAGCATCTATACTTTGCGTAGCCACTGCAATTTAGATCGAAAGGATTTTGCTAATCTTAATTAATAAATAAATTCCCATTATTTCCGTCAACACTCTTGATAGTTTATACAAGCTTTACCAGCTTGTCATGAGTTAGTAAAAGTTAAGCGGAAGATGAGGAACTTTTTAAACTATGATTTTCAATTTTCATATTTGGCATATTACTTGTATTTGTATCTGTATTCAAAAAATGAACGGGCATGAATATGACAAAGGAATGCGTCACGCCAATATTTGATCTTTTGCATCCCAATCCACACGTAATTATGGATTCATCACAGAGGGACCCACAACTTTGTCTCAAGGTGGAGCATATGACAGAGGCATCGAGCATTCCGGTCCATGCATGTTAACGAAAACTTGAAGACCACACACACCCAATAAACGTCAATCAAGTTGGACAAAATTTGAGATCGGCGATTCCTCATTGCCTAAGGGTTTTGATGTCGAGTTGGGCATTGATGATAAAATACAAATTTAAAGGAACAAATCTATCAACAGAAATGCACGTACAGTTGTCAAATTTATCTGCTTTTGATAAATGTCATAATAACCTTGTGGCAAACTGCCAGAATGACAAAGAAGTAAAGAACCCCCATAGCTAAAAGAGGGATTTAGCTCTTTCAGTAGGTCCATCCACTCGAGGTACAAACAATCAACTAGGACGCTCTTCTGGTCATCTCAACAAGCCTCCATGAGCTTACAAGAAAAATCTCCATTCCCATAACAAATGGTTGACCTGCAACAAGAGCAACTCTAGGCCTCCAATGAACCTGCACAGACTGCAATTGCATCTTCCAAAAACAAACTGAAACAGAGTAAACAAATCACCGCAACATGGGGAAGTCTATATAGCTTTGGGAACTGGATAACCTATAACCATAATAGAGTATAGAGACGGTGTCTCTTACCATAAACTGATGTGCGTGTACATGTACAATGTCATACTCATATTCCTTATGCATTAGGTACTTGTCATACACTGAGATTCCTCAAATCAGGATTTCTAAACATAAAACCAGTTTGGAACTCTGTCAGATAGCAGCTATGCGCCGAATGTGTATGTGCAACGTATAAATTTCACCATACCCCCACAATCACCCAGCTGATTATGCAGTTGCTTCCATCACATAGGTTCTAGTAAATCTGCCCATTTTGAACTTCATACACATAGGTTTTGCTCTTGAATGAGTTTTTTTTGTTGGCCTAAAATTCACCATCTGCCAGCTGATTTTGCAGTTGCTTCCATCATATGAACAACATATAATTACAAAATTCTGGAAAATCACCCCATTTTGAGCTGTATACACGTAGGTTTTTTCATGAATGAGTTGTTTTTTTTTAGGCAAGCATGCTCTTGAGTGAGTTAATGCATGTGTTGATGCAAATCCTCGGGAAAAACTCAATTCCTTGGGAAATTCCCTTGGAAATCAATTAAAGCTACTCATAGAGTCAATAAACATGTCAATTCCTTAGGTTGTACTAACATAATTGGTATGTTTTGCTTATATACATGTAATTTGACGTAAATGATTAATATACCATCAAAACAAGAAGCACAGATAGACCACCAAACACTGGGTGCAGGGTAGAAGCCAGGGATACAATGGCTTACTCCTCGTATTCTGTGTGACTAATTTCTAAGATATACTCGCCCATGGTGCAGGGTAGTAGCCAGAGATACAACAGCTCACTCCTTGTCTTCTATATGACTAGTTTCTAAGATATACTCTCTCATGAGTTTTGTGTTAGATTCATCAACCATCTGCAAAAGAGAATCCAAAAATTTCCTGGTATACTAATATGCTTGAGGAAATTAGTAGGGGAGTTCAGGTATAATGGAACAAACCTTGAAAGATAACTTCTTCATGTTCTCCCACTCAAAATCCCTTTTAGAATATGCTGATCGGACCTGCATGTGGCCAAAATTTTAACCAAAGAAGTAACTGATTATAATGATGATTTTCATCTCAACCAATGTACCAACCTCCAAAATGCGCAAAGCTGTCACATAAGGAATATGCACGTCAGACCTCAGTACGTATACAATCTCATTGATTCTTTAATAAAATATACCACTAGAATAAAAGGAAATTAATTGTAAGAGGATTCTATGTACAGGTACAATAAAATTGATATAAGAATATTAATGCTCTGAAAAATAGAAAAACTTATTGGTTCTTTTATCAATGCTTAGGTTCGACAAGTATAATGCTTACATTAGCTATTTCAGCATGGACTAAACAGATTATAGAGTTTTATTTAGTCTTTCATTTCCTTCCTGTAAGTATGTCATGATAGAAGTGCACCTCAATAAAGACTGTCTTATGATTAGGCCTAGAGTCCTATCAAACTTCAAGAATAAACAATAAATTCTTTTGTTGTGTGCCTAGTTATGCCAGTTTTCACAATTTCGAATTTCAGAATATATACCAAAAAATATACCTCAACACCATGTCAGTTACTCCACATTCTAGTTTAGAGGTTAGAATTGAGATTTAGACCATAAAACAATTAAATCCAAGAAATTGGAAGATTGATTGCAAAGAAATTATCTTTGGTGGAGATGGTTTGCACGAAGTAAACCTTTATAAATTCAGATAATCTTTGTTGCATCTCTCATATTGATATTTCTTTTGCATTTCAATTCAGACTTATCAATAGCTTAGGTATAAAATACCCACGTCTGGCCGTTGACACAAACGCAACGGGGGTTCTTCTGTTGCTTCTGTTGTGCATGCAAAAGAGGATCTGATTAAAGCCCTAGTATTCGAGAAACTAAAATTCAAGGATCCGATTCAAGCCCCTGTAGACAAGAAACTAAATTTTAACAATATTTTTTAGCTGTTGGTGTTAATAATCTTCCGAGACATCCAAAATATATATAGTCAGTCTCCTACGATTTTTCACCAAAATCCTGACTTTAAAAGTCATGTCTATCACAAACAACTTCTTTCAAGTATTTCCTTTTCCCACTTCCACAAGATTTTTCTAGTCCAAGTACTTCACTTGTGACAATCTATCGATACCGTTCCCACATCTGCATATATTTTGTGCAATTGGTAGTAAAAAAACGATAACTATAACCACCAAAACTTCACTTCTTGTTAATCGAATTTTCTGGAAATCACTCAAAATTTGGAGTTGACTTGCTCTTAACTTGACTTCTCATCAATGAATTAGTCCTTCAAACCCAATCAGACTCTTAATAAGGACTAAAAAATATGCCATCCCTTAAAAAATAAAGCAAAGATTAAAAAAAACAACAGATCCACAAAAGCTAGAAATAAAAAATACACACACATATTAATGAGTGAACCATTATAACAAGGATATTCACACAGCTGGGTATTGGTTAAATCCCAAGTTCACTATTATAAATACACATTCTCAAGGCATCATGAAATCCAAACCAGTATTTACGATGTCATCGAGAGGATGACATGGGGAAGTATATCTTTGCATGAAAAAATCAGAAAAGAGTTGGAGATATTCACTTCTAAAGAAAAGTAGTACTTTTGAAATCCAATTGACAGGTAATTTGTTTTTAGTATTCTGTTAGTAAATCAAGAAGACATATAATAAATATAATGATTTTAAGTCATGTGTGTACTTTGTATGTTTAGGACAATGGTGGAATATGTAGAGAGGTGAATGCCCAAATCTTAAAAAGATTGATATAATAATTCATAGTCAAACTAGCAGCTCCTTGGGTTGTGAAAGGTATTGGAGCATCTTTGAGCAGATTCATTCAAAGAAAAGGAGAAGATTAGAGAATCTCAGGCTCGATGATCTTGTCTAGAACCACTACAATTCGACACTTAAGCATAGGGAACCAATTGACATTGGTAACCAATATATGTTTTGGAGATTTTTTTTTTTACAAGATGACTTCCTTAGGATTAATTTTCTTTGTAGGAATGAGCTCAAGCACATCGTCTTTTATCCAGTTGACATTGACTCTATTGATATCACAGATAAGCTGAGGGGGAGAAGGGGGGGTGTTGATGAAGGCTGTTGATGTGGACAAGATCCAAAGGATGATTGAGGAAGATGGAAGACGATTGAAGAAGATGGAAGACCAAGAAACGCAAAGAAAGTAACCTATGTATTATAACTTTATTAGTGATATTTGATTTAGAATCCTTGAGATGGTGAACAAACAATTTAACTTAATAATTTTGGATTGACATTGCACGTATTGTGGAAGATGCACAGTTTGATGGTGATAACATTGTGGAACTTGTTGATATTAACAGGGAAGACTGGGATGAGGATGAAGATGAAAATAGATATGAAAGACGACGGAGATGATGAGAGTCGGTTGCAAGACAACTAGTAGTGGATTTGTCAATCAAGTGGATGTTGACACTTTGTCATTTAACTAAAGCAGTGTTGGCACTTTGTCTTCCAAGTGTCTAACTATTTAAGTGGATGTTGGTGCTTGATGATTTCATTTAATTGAATGTTGACAATTGAGAACCTTGAGGATGATAAATGGAAATGGAATTGTTCGATTGCCTTGGATTATGATTTATGGACACATACATGAGGACATCACGATATAAACACAAATCTAAAATTATAAAGATAATTATCTCTTCTTCTTTTTTGAAAAAGGTATATCACAAATATATGTTTCTTGGATGTTTGGCAGCTAGAGTAGATTTTGATGTAAAGTGTCTCTTGGATCCACCCATTACAGCTCTCCTAGATGTTTGGCAGCTAGAGTGTCGTTATGTGGCACACTGCCCTCCTTCATGGATAAGGTTGTAGATTCTGTGAGGAATGACAAATCTAATCTGAGATCACACTCAATTTTTACCGACCTTGAATCTAAAAGATAATTAGATAGACCCCTTTCTTCAAGGTTACATTCAACAACTGAAACAATCAATTTGGCCTATTTAAAAACATCATGGAACCCTTGGAAGAACCAAGGCAAACTAAATATCTACCTCAAAAATAATACATGAGAAATAAGTCGCAAGGTATACATGCAAATATGCAATGTCATATGTTGTCAGGCATGTTACAGAGTGGAGTTCAGGAGATTACCAAAGTGCTGAAGCATTAACAAGTGAAAGAAATCAACAAAGAAAAAAAGAACATATGTAAACACAAAAAACAGGATGACAAGTTACCCAAAGCTTTATGATTGGGAGATCGACGCATCAACCCCCGGCAGAACTCGTCCCCGTCACTCAAGGAATTGTTGTCCACAAACTCCATCAACTCCCCATATGCCTCAGGGTTATAACTCTACACACACAAAAAAACAAAAAAAAAACAAAAATCAAATGAAAAAAGAAGAAGATTAAAACCCAAAAGAAAAGAAAAAAAACCCATGAAACTAACGAGTACCGAATAGACAATGAATGCCAAGAGAAGAGAGAAAGGAGACCTGGAGCTGTCCAAGGACGACCTTGACGGCGACGAAAGTGAAGAAATCCTGCATGTTCTTGGCCACCTTCGCCTCCGGAGAAGCCTCCCCGAATCCTACAAAAAAAAGAAAGCAAAACAGCTCACCTTCAGGAGGGGAGTCGTGCAGAACAGGATTAGACGGAGGGAGCGAACTTGGTAGTGGTGAGATGACCAGGAACAAACATCTTCCCGCAGCGAAGTGGCTGCTGCTGGGAGGGTCGGCGGCATCGCTGCTGCTGTTGGAAGAAGAAGAAGCGGGTGGTGGTGGTGGCTAGTGGTCGTTGGCTGCCGCAATTGGTTAGTGGTGGGAGAGGGAGGAGATGTAGCAGCGGAGCTTCCATCGTGTCAAGTGGCGGGGATGAATTGAGGATGAGATGTTGGCTGCCGTTGCTCTGCGTCATTCATTTCCTTGTCCCACCCTTTGCCTTCCGCGGCGGTCATGAATTGAGAATCAACCAGATGTGAGTTGGGTTATGTTGGATTGGTATGTGTTAGAAAATTTTAAATTTGAACCTTCTAAGTTAAGCATGGATTTAAAGCATGGATTACTCAATTTAATCTCAAATATATATATATATATAATATTAATTATTTATATTTATAAATA
Organism: Posidonia australis; assembly: GCA_024699735.1. Classification (NCBI taxonomy): domain Eukaryota; kingdom Viridiplantae; phylum Streptophyta; class Magnoliopsida; order Alismatales; family Posidoniaceae; genus Posidonia; species Posidonia australis. Next base: position 6,480 of record JAMKQA010008414.1, on the reverse strand, counting down.
TTATATATATATATATATATATATATTTTATAAAAGTATAAAACATAATATCGTAAAATCGAAACTCGACCTCAACTCTAATCTGATAATCTTTGTCTCTTTTCTGCCTTCATCCTTCCACAGCGTAGCACAGATTGATACACTCTACGTCAGTATAGTCACACTACTCTACGCTTCTGTAGTCCACATCAACACATTCTACAGAGGTAAGTCTTTGGAAACCTCTGACTATGCGGGTGGTTTTCTTCGTTCCTCCTTCGATAGTACAATCCACATCGACACACTCCACATCGACATGACCACACTACTCTACGCCTCCGTAGCTCACACCAGCACATCCCACGAAAGCAAATCCTTAGAAACCTTTGTTTGTGAGGTGATTTTCTTTATTCCCCTTACCACATCGCAACCCATAACAACACATGTCACGACGGCATGGCTACACCGTCCTACACCTTTGCAGTCCACATTAGCACAACTTACAACAGCAAGCCATTAGAAATCTTCATCTGCGTGGGTACTTTTCTTTGATCCTTTGTTGTTGATTTTTAGGGTTTAGGAAGATCTTGGGAATTCAACGAAGGGAATCGTCAGGTATAATTTTCTTTCTTTTGGTGATTTTTTCATGTTTGTTGTCTCCTTGTTTCTTCTTTAGAAATATATTGAAAGATTTGTGTTAAATTTCACGATTCATGTCTGTTGATTTCTTCCTTATTTTTATGGTTAGATGATTTAATAAACTATTGAAGTTTTTCATGATTAACTTTTGTGAAGCAAAATAGGTCGATCGGTTCATTAATAGAGGCATTGTTATCGCCTTGTTTCTTCTATTTTTGTAGTTATTTTGAATTTTTGTGATATGTAATGAATCATTTAAATACATGTGTAATTGTGTTTACCGTGTAATTCTGAATTTTTGAATGTCTATTTGGACAGTGGGAATTTTGAATTTCTGAATACGATGATATAATCTTCAGTCTGCTTGCTTAATGGTTAATACCATGTATTTTTTGAATTTTTGCAATCTTTTGAATAGCATGATATAATCTTCAAGTATTACTAGAAAATTCTTGATTGACTTTCTTTAACAAAGTGAACAAATGAAATTATCACCATCATCCCCTTAAAGAGTAGAAAGGGGTGAGTATGTGATAGATGAGGAGATTGTGTAAAAAAGATGAGTGAAAAATTAAGATTTCACTTATACCATGTAAAGAAAGTAAGCTTGAGATCAAACCAATTTTGATCCAATAGTTGACATCATTACAGTACATAGATACATATATATATAAATTAAAATATACTCATACCCCCATCAATTCAGTCAACTCAGATCCTAAACCACGAACCAAACCAAATCTATTGGTAAAGAAATTAGTGAAAGATTTAGTTTACATAATCGATGTCTATTATTTAATGTTTTATTCGTTTCATTTTTTTAATTAACACCCATTTTGGAAAAAGGAAAAAAGCTTAATCACTTATGACTTTAGTTGTAATCGATATATTGTAAGGGCTGACCTCGATGTAGCAGCTGCGGAGAGGAGCGTTGGGAGCTAAGGAGCCGGCGAGTGATGGGGGAGCGTCGGAAGCTGAGACGTCGACGTTGGTGGACAAGGAGGAGGCGTCGTTTTGGGAGGGTGTTTCAAAGCCTATAAATTAGAGACTCGATCCCTAGTGGTGGGCAAGAGTTGAGGGAGAAAGAGAGGAGAGTATTAGTGGGAGAAGAGGAGGAGGGTTACCGGTGGACGGAAGGCGTTCATGAGTCGTCGATCTCGGCTAGGAGGTCGCCGGAGCAAGGAGGAGATCATCGAAAAGGTATGTGTGTGTAGGGGTTTCATTCGTTGAGTTTCAGTGGCTATGTTTTGTTGGGTTCGTTGGGTATGACAGAGGAAGAAGAAGAATGAATAGTGATTTCTTGGTTTTTATGGTTTGATTGGTTGAGGAGTGAATAAATGAATAGTATTTGTGGTTTTAGGCCTGAGTGGAAGGATTCTTGGACTTTTTACAACTTTTACCTTAAGTTATTAGATTATGACATAAAACTTCGATTAAGGATTATATATATATATAATGTTCTACAAAAACAACCATGACCTTATTAATAATTATAATACTCATGTTTTGAGGATAAAATAAATGATGGAAAAATAAATAGTAGAATGAAGTAATTATGTTTCTTTGACAAAAGTTATCACTTTTGCAACAATGCCCTTATATGAAATAATTGAAGTAATGATCTTTTTAGCACTTTATGTAAAAATTAAGCCTAGGTCATTGAGAAGTTATGGAATATAGAATTTATAAATCTATAACAAATCGCATGAAATACTTGAAATTAAAGGCAAGATACATGGTTGATGGAGAAATTTACGAATCAATCCGTAATTTTAGTCTTATTTGTGGAGGTTGGATATTTTGCAAATTTTGATTGAATTTGTGCATTTTCCCTAAAAGTCTTTATATTAATTACCATATGTCATGTTTTTCTATCATATTATTTTAATTGTATTTAGAGCCTAAATAGAATCCTAATGTTTCTAAAATAATTAGCAATTTCAATATACCTAAGAGTTTAAAGTTAGGAGAAAATTGCATAAGACTCCTTACACCTTTTTTTATTGAACAACTAAAGGAAATTTGCAATTAAGCCCTTTCATTATCAAAGAATTAAAGATTAGTCTAATTTAATGAAAAGGGTAAAAAGTGCAAGTCTCTCATAATAAGATATGAAAGAGAGAGAGTAGAGTCTTGGCATTTGACTCTTCGGAGTAATGACCCTAAAGAGGGACGCACTGGCCTGACGAGGTTTAGTGTTGGATCCTATGCGGATCTAGTGGCAACGATAAGACCACAAGACTTAGACCTGATGTTTACTGACTGTCACAGGTTAGTATACGAGATCCTTACTAATGAATAAAAAGTAAATTAGAATATGTAATAATGGGAGTGAGGATGGGTTGTATGTCAGTTGGAAGACCACGTCATGCCAACAGTGGGTGGTCCAAGGGATCCACAAAAAGACTGAAAGGAAATGAAAGAGAAAATTTAGAAATTACTTTTTGTCATAAGTTTGAGTTAGGTTAGAAACCTTACATACATACTGGGTTTACTTAAACTCATACCATGTTTTTGTTTCATGTAGGTAATTAGAGAAGCATTTTTAGGATATTTGCATGACACATTGCACGACTCATTCAAATATACATGGGACCCAGAGTGTCTTAATTTAGTATTGGTTGTTTCTTTCAAATCATGTAATAGTTATGTAATGAACAAGAGTTTAGTAATATAACTAATATTTTAATTTAACATTGTTGTATTCTTTTATCTGTTCGTGATGTTCACGCCTACATGAAACCTTTGTTGTGGCTTCTGCTAGTCCATGCAAGTGTGGACGTTATATAGACTAATAGTGCACACACTTCATTGGATTGCAACATCCAATGTTGAGTTACCATAGAGTTTACAAGGTTAGTTACTAAGCTACATGCATTACCTAAGTCTACAATCAACAATAGGGATACAGTGTTTGCAAGTTATTTCTAGAAAGTATTGTTCCACTTGTATGGGGTAGTACAAAATTGAAGTTTAGCTTAGCTTACCATACGCAAATAGGTGGATAGATTGAAGTGTTTAGTAGATGTTTGCAAACATATCTTAGATGTTTTCACCACTCCACACCTAAGGATTAGTATTATTGACTTGTGGGTGGATACATATCTATATCTACCAAAAAAACATATATGAGTATAAATATGGATAAACATATCTATTTGCATCCCTAGGTCTGATGAATTAGATTTGCAAAAAAGAGGTAATCTTAGCTCTTCGCATGTTTAGATGAAGGAAACTTGCGTGCCAAATCTAATTAAAAGACTACAGATGTATAAATTTTTTCTTCGTAAATTCTACACCTCGTAGATGACCTTGTACAATTCTAATGTATATGGGTAAAATATATGCATAGTTATTAAACAAGTACAACTCCCATAACCACAACATTTCTGTTAATAGAATGTACCACTCTATATATGGTGCATATATCTTAGCCACTAGATCACAAGCAAATGGTGGCTTTTAAGTAAGTATGCTCAATATGAATTTTAGTCTTGGAATTAGCAAAGCATTTATCTACCATTTTGTTACATAAAAAGGATTGATGTTTTGTGGTTAAAAACAACTTTCTAGATGTCAATATTTACCAAATCAGTGCAACTTAACCGTTGCTTCACTTGAAGGGTCGCATGTTCAAATCGCAGAGTGTGGAACTTCAAAATTGTTTTGGGAAATTTAGCCAAACAATTGTTTAACGATTTTATTAAGGATTGATTTCTCTACTGATTCTTTTTTATTTTTTGTATGTTATCATTCTTATTTTGCTTTTTACATATGAATCTATCTATTCTTCCTGTTTTACATATGTATTATCTTCATTTTTTGTGGTTAAATATGCATATGTCTTTGCTATGATGATGGTTTGTTATGGATGGAATTAGAGGTGTAAATCGAGTCAGGTCGAGTCGGTTCAGTCTAAAAAAATTTAAGCTCGGGTGGGCCTGGACCTGGTCGGGTCGGCCCGTTTTTGTGGACGGGCTGGGTCGAGTCGGGTCGCTGATAAAACTTCCCGACCCGACACAGTCCATGGCCCGCTAGCGGACCAATCCATGGGTCGGTCTGGGCTGATCCATAGATTTTTAAATTTAAAAAAATTATTTATTATTAAATAATTAATATATAAATTAAAAAACTTGAAAAAATATTCAACATTTTACATTAACAATTAAATTTAAAAAATTATTTATTATTAAATAAATGAAATTTACATTAATATCCTAGATACATCAAAAAACTTGAAATTTACATTTTTACATTTACATCAGATATTATGATATCTAACTATTTACATTTTTTACATTTACAAATTACAATTATCACATTAATATATATTAAAAATTATACAAAATAAATTTATTCATATTTTTTAATCTGTAGCAGAAGCTCCCGTCCCTCTTGAAGTTGTTGTCTTTTCGTCTTCTGATTCGTCGTTTAAGTTTAAATTTTATAGATGATCAACTACATCATACCAATCTTTCAAGCAGATAGATGCTTCTACAGATTTTCCTGATAATTTACATCTTCTATCACTTAAAACTCTTTTTCCTACAGAAAAGACAGACTCCGACGCCACAATAGACATCGGAATCGTTAGTAAATCTTTAGCTATTTTAAAAATTATAGGAAACCTAACAGCAGTATTAGACCACTACTTTAATATATCTAAGTTATCCATTTCAATATCACTAAATGCAAACTCACATTTTAAATAATTTTCTAATTCATTACTAATTGTTGATTTTATATATTTTTCTTTTTTCTTATTTAATCTACTCTAAAATGAACAACAACAACTACTTCTATGTAATCCTACAAAACTAGATGTATGTGCACTTGAACTACTTTCACCATAATTATTAACATATTCTTCAAATAATGCATATAAGGTTTCCTTAATTTTATTATTATATCCAGCTATTTTTTCATTTTGATTCATATTACTAAAAATATCATCTATAAGTACCATGCAATTAACTAATATATGTCTAGGATCCATAATTAAAGCTAAGCATGACCACATTTGAGGTTCATCCCAATAACTATTATATTTTTCTTCCATCATTTTAATAATATATTCAAATTGTGGGAATTGTCTATATTGTTGAAAAGTATTTGTAATATTAAATAAATTAACTAAAACTAAACAACTAGTAGGATAATATTGACTAGATAATTGATTAGTTGCAGTATAAAATGGTTCCAAGAATGTATAAATTACATTAGCATTATTCTAATCGTCATCATTTAGTAAATAATTAGATCTTGAATTATAACATGTTGTAATTACGTTATTATAAGATAAACATGAAGTTAACATATTATATGTTGAACATCTAATTTAAATTTTTTAGGTTTTATACCTTGTTCTGCACATAAATATCAAAATTCTTGAAATCTTTTACTTGATATTTGAATAAATAATATAGTTGCTCTTATATTTTCTATATAAGGCCAAATGCAATGTATACATTCTTGTACAATTAAATTTAAAATGTGACAACAACACCTACAATGAAATAAGTCATCATTTAATATAGGGTTTTAAATTTCTTTGTAATATTCCTATTGCAACATTATTATTAAAAGCATTATTAAAAGATATTGTATTAATTTTATTATATATTTTAAATTCTTTACTAATATCTTCTATAATATTTACTATGGCTTTTTCAGTGTGTGGATAATCAAAAAGTCTAAAAGCAATTAATCTTTTTTGTAAATTCCATTCTATATTTATCCAATGTGCTGTTAAACATAAATAAGAAAAATTATTTGGACCTGTTCAAACATCACAAGTTAATGATATTTTACATAATAAACTAAAAAACATTCCAATTAAAATTTCTTTATCTTTTTTAAATG
>JAMKQA010008413.1:0-19042 GCA_024699735.1 Posidonia australis | reverse complement strand
GGGAGCCAGGAAGGACAAAGCTGAGAAGGGCTGGAGTGCCAGTGCCAATCCCTGTAATTGCTAGGCGAGGGCCGACATTTGTTGCAGTTGCACGGTCATGGGATCATCGCCAGTGGCACCAACGGACAGAGGCAAAGCAGGAGAAGAAACAGGAGGCTGAGATCCTAGTTGTCCAAACTGGGGGGAGGCTACTACAAAGACAGCCGCAGTCAGAGGAGGGCTGGTAAACACATAGCCCTGGGGAGGAATAGACTCAACTGTTGAGGCCCCAACAGCAACAGAAGACCAAGCAGATGGTCCCGAAGGCAAGGTAGCTGCCAGGACACGGAACTGGGGTGGAGGAGGTCCTCCAGAAGCTAGGGCAAAAGTGGAGGTAGCGGTGACAACTGGAATAGACACAAAGGAAGGATGCACCAAAACGGGGACCTCCTCCTGAACAACAGGGGAAAGGGGCTCGCTAGCATGCTGGGCCATAATGGAACGCGAGTGGGTACAGATTGAACTACGGTTGGGAAGAAGGGGATGAATCCTAGGATGAGTTATCATCGAAAAGTGATGGATAACTCGGGAGACGTTGGTCGAGAATGGGGTCGCAACGAGAGTCAGCGAAAGGAAAGGTCTCGAGCTCAGGCTAAGGAAACTTGCGTGCTGACAAGAAATCTTGTCCACAAAAAAAAAAAAACAAGTTAGAAAAGATGCAGTGCTTATGATGGTATGAAATGCAAATGAATGCTTCTAGTATGCATTCTCTCACAACCTAGGGGTGTCCTACCAGGTCGTCTACTCCGGGTTTCCACATGGGTAAATAGGTCTCCGACTCAAGTTTAGAAAGATGAAGGTCCCCGTTCTAAATCCCAACCAAAGCTTAGGCAGTGAATGGGGTGTGTTCGGGGCCTCGTCTTCTGCCAAAGTAGTAGGCTGTATCCTCTACTAACACCGACACGACCCCGGACAAGGGGGGACAGACCCAATATTTCATCCCACGCCAAAGCCATAGGATGAGACACCGAGAAATATCCTTCGCAAATTGATTAGGCGGACTCAGGAGAGGAGAAGATGCATGTCCTATATGATGAATGCAAAGTATGCTTTAAGTTTTTTACTTGCAATTTATTAAACTGTGGGGGAGAATTTGCAATTTGTCACTAGTGGTGACATAGCAAGTGTGCAATAGTGGTGACATAGCAAGTGTGAAGAAGGAAAAAATCCATTATACAAAGGCATGCATGTAAGAAAGACACCACTTATAAAGGGACAACCAAAGCAAAGCATGGAAATAGGCAAGCAAGGAGAAAAGCCAAAGTAAACAAGAAGCCCAAAACAAAAGTTGGGATCTGGTTATCCCTAGGGGAGTCACCAGTTCCTGTAACTATGGTGGCGACAACCTCAGGCTTGGCGTGGAAGGCCAGATGCATGAGGATCGGCAAAGTCACGGCAAATCGATAAAAATAATAGTAAAAATGCAGGAGTCGCCACCTAGTCTATTTAAAAACGGAAGATGAGGAAAATCGCTTAGAACATTCAAATCATGCAATAAAAAATAATGGAAAAAGAGGTCATAAACTAGAAATGGGCAAGGATCCCTATTATGCACGAGGAAGGTATTAGGCACCCTCGTGCGTCCGAAAAATTGGTCTTTTTATGGGTTTCTCATTTACTTGTATGAAATGTCGGCTTTTCAGCTTTTTCTGTACGCCCGAGGGCGATACGCAATGCCATGCAATATGTGAGTGGTGCCTTATGCTAAACATGGGTGTATGGGCAGTAGGGTGTGTCCTAATACTCAGAAATGTCACCCGTGTAATGGATCAATCATCAGTGCAAGGATATGACACAGATATGACCAAAGATTCAACAACATCGAGTGATTTTCATCCTTGCTATACTATATGCAATGTATGAGTTATCATGCACGAAAAGGGCCGAAAACAGAGTGGGGTCTTCCTGATATATCCAGGAAGACAACCAGAGAAAACCAAAAGCAAATTGAAACGGGAAACAAGCTAAAACACCATGCAAAAGTTACCGTGTGCCATTGGAAAACAGGCTGGTGCTCCAGTCTGGTGCGCCACCTACGTGCTCTACTGGTGCCAGGGAAGTGTGCCAGAAAAAAACCAGAATGCCATGCAGTGCAATGCCATGTAATATAATGTAAACCAGAATGCCATGCAATGTAAAATCCTTGTAATCTTGTAAACTCATCAAGAAATGCATCATAAATATCAATTAAAATCTAAGTATGAAAACACAACATGGGTCTTGTGCTCAAGGGTTGTAGGCCTCACACAAGACCACACCATCCCTATGCTAGGTAAAAACAACAAGATTCTGCCATGCTATCCAGATCTGGATCATGGGCTGATGCATAAGAACCTCCATATAGGAGTTCATGGGGTAATCAGCCTACCAGATTTTAGTGACAGGCTGAATATGCAAAAGGTAAAAGTCTTAAAAATAGTGTCATCCTAGGCTGAAATCATGCATGCAAAGACATCTAATATCAGAGAATCAACACAATGAAAATCAGGGTCAAAAACATCTAGGAAACCATGCAGATTATGATGCAAACAGGGTGATTTGTTCTCTGACCAGACTGGTGCACCAGAATGGTGCTCCCCGGAAATCCTGAATCAGACTGCAGTCTGATTACAGAATCTGGTCCAGATTTCAGAATTCATTGGTGATTTTTCTTAACCAGATCAGTTATGCAGATGAAAAAAAGCTAAAAACATGATGAAATGCAAGCAATGAAGGGCTTTTATCATCTCTTTAAATCATGCAAAATCATGGTTAAGGGCTGAAATGTTTGCATGGTAGATTCTAAGGGACATGCAATGAGCTAATGAACTTAACAACCATATGCAAATGATGAACATATAAAGAGTATATTTACAGCTCATTTTATAGCAAGTATTTGCATGAATCATGACTCCTTATATAAAAGAAACAGAGATGAAAGACAACCCACAAAGTTATATGATGCAGATTTTATCATACAAGTTTTAACATGCAGAGCATCTTACATGTGGAGCAATCTCATCATATAACAAACATGAAAACAACATACTAACAGACCATCTATCAAGTTCATGGCATGCTTTATATAGTGTAAGAGCTAGGACTTAAAATAAAGAGAAGGGTGATAATCCTACCTTGCCCAAGATGTTTCTTCTTTGAAAGCTCAAGATTACACTTCCTTGTTGCTTTGGAGGGGCTGGGGATGCTCTGGAATGCAAGGATATTCTTAGGAAAATGAGAGAGAGTTGCTGGAGTAAGTGGATAGCTTGATCAGGGTTGCTAAATGGCTGCCCATGGGGGTCTTTATATAGAGTTCTACAAGGGTAACTCCCATGGAATGCAGACAGCCTTGCAAACGAAGAGCCTGGCGTAGATTCCATGGAATATCCGCTGGAGAGGGTTATAAACATGGGAGGTGGAAAGCCAGCAGCCTGAAAAGTGGCTGTGCGCCAGGATGGTGGGCCAGGTAGGTGCTCCATCTTGGTGCTCCAACTAGGTGCTCCATTTTGCGCTCCTGCTTGGTGCTTCAGCTAGGTGCTCAACATTGGTGCTCTCCCCTAGCTGCCTAAATTACTAATTGGGCTGCGGGCTTGCTATAGGTTAGTGGTTGGTTTAGTTGGTTAAGATGTCAAATGGGATTCAAAAGTGGTTGAGTTTGCCACATCCAAGGCAACATTTGGAAAGTGTATCCATGAGCCACCTCAAAATTGGGGTGTCTACAGATGGGCTCTCATATGGGAGTAAGCTGTGCGATAAACCGGCTGATATATAGTAATCGGCCCAACAAGCTCTTGACTTCCTTTTCTGATGCAGGGGGAGGCATATCAATAATGGCTCTTGCTTTACTAGGTTCGACCTCGATTCCCCTTTGACTGACGATGTACCCTAGAAGCTTACCAGAAGACACCCCAAATATGCATTTGTTGGGGTTTAGATGGAGCTTGTACTTCCTGAGGCGATCAAACAGCTTTCTCAAACAAGCCAGGTGCTCCTCAGGCTCTTTGGACTTGGCAATCATATCATCCACATAGACCTTTATTTCTTGATGCATGAGGTCATGGAAAAGTGCAGTCATTGCCCTTTGATAAGTTGCGCCTACGTTCTTGAGCCCAAAAGGCATCACAATGTAGTAGAAAACTCCCCAAGGGGTGATAAAGGATGTCATCTCCATATCTTCCTCTGCCATCTTGATCTGATTGTACCCTGAGAAACCATCCATTAATGACAGCATTTTGTGTCCAACTGTATTGTCCACCAAGATATCTATGTGAGGAAGTGGGAAATCATCCTTGGGGCTCGCCTTGTTGAGGTCTCTGTAGTCGATGCACATGTGGACTTTACCATCCTTCTTTGGCACTGGGACAACATTTGCTAACCACTCTGGATACAACACCACCTTGAGGAAGTTCACCTTGTGTTGCTTCATGATTTCTTCTTTGAGCTTCAGAATCCATTGAGGTCGCCATCTCCTAAGTTTTTGCTTGACAGGCCTTTCATTAGGCTTCAGGGGTAGCTTGTGTACCACCACTTTGATGTCTAGGCCGACCATGTCATCATAACTCCAGGCAAAGACGTCTGTGTATTCTTTCAAAAATGCTATGAAATCTTCCCGGGCCTGTGGAGATAGCTAGCACTGATGAGCACCTCTTTGACATCCTCTGTTGTGCCGATGTTCACCCGTTCGGTCTCCTCCTCGACATGCATGTTTGGGCCATCTGGATCATTGTCATAGGGTTGGAATTCGGGTTTCTCCCTGTCTTCATCTTCGTCATCCACCTCCTCCTCGCTGGCGATGAGCTCTGATATGATTTCCTCCTTGAAGGTCAGGTTCGTGATGTCAAAGGAGAGGATGTGTTCTGATTTCTGTCCCTGAGGATTCTTGAGGATGGTCACACTGACTTTGGTGTTCTTGTATCTGCACTGTGTGGCCTTTGGTTCTTTAATGATGGACTCTGCTGGTCAGCCGGGCTGCTCTGTTTCCTTGGCCTCTGATACTATTTTTTGGTTTTCTAGATCTTTTGATTTTTTTTGGGTTTTCTGGATTTTTTGATTTTTTTTTTTTTAGGTTTTCTGTAGTTTGTACAAAGGATGTGACTGATTGGCGGTTGTCCTGCTGCTGACTGATAGGAGTGATGCGGCTTGGCCTTCCCCTTGAGCTTAACTCAGGGTCTTTCTTTTTTTTGACCCTCACCTTGCTTAAGGTGAGGCTTCTTCTGCAAATACCACCTAGACCCGCCTCCCGGCTCCAAAGAAATTGACTCTAATGGTCTAGTGGGTTCTGGCTGTGAGTCAGACAGGACCATGATGAGTGAGTGGTCCGACTACTGGTGGGGAAATATTGGCTCTAATTCTGAGACCCTTGACTCTCCTTTCTTCAACCCCTGATGTTCTTTTGCATCCTCTGCCAGCACTGACAACTGCTCTTGAAACAGAAGTTCCAGGTCGCTGACTTGTTCACTTGCTTGCACTGCTCTACTGACTGTCTCATCCTCTTCCAGAATGCCATCAAAACCCCTGTCAGTACCCTACTCTGCCACTGCCTCCTCTGGACCATGGGCCTCTTCTGATTGAATCCGAGACTATTGCGAACATTGTCCTGGACTGACCAACTGCACTGATAGGTCTATCGAGGTCCTTGCTTGCAGGACTACCACTGTAGGACTTGTTGTTGGGGTGGTGGCAGATGTCGTCGAAATACTTACCCTTGGCTGAGGCTGTGACTGTACCCTCTGGAGTCGGCTCCTCTCTACGGTGGCTTGGCTCTGATTGGGATCTAGTATCCCTGCATTAACAAAATTGGTGAGGTTCGAAGGAATCACAATCTTTTTGTACCTCCGGATGTGCGAATATCCATCTTGGTGCGACTGCCCCTTGTATCTGAGGCCTTCGAACTATCACCTCTCCTCTGCCTGGATGGGCTGGGAGATTCCTTGGTCGTGTCGCCTGAGCGATGTCCCCTTCTTGTATCCCCATTTGCGACAAACGTTTTCGATCATCCGAAGGGGGTTGCTACGAACGATCAAGTATCTGACACGCTCGAGAGTCGGAATGTAGTTGACAGGCTCGAAATGGTTGACCCGAAACATGACATCAGGCGGTTTAGGATCAAAGTGGACGGTCTGGAGGGTGACAGCGGAGACCGACTCAACCTTTTCCTTATCGAGATCTTCCACCAAGACAACAACTACGTCGTTGCCCCGACGGAATTTAACCATGCGGTGTAGGGTCAAGGGGATCACCTGATGCTTGTGCAACCAAGGGCGCCCAAGCAGAAGATTGAAAGAGGGCTCTAGATCCTTAATGTAAAATTCGACGTCGAAGACTATAGGCCCTATGGTGAGAGGAATAACTAGCATTCCTAGTGCATCGTGATGCGTGTTATCCAAAGCCGTCATTCCCTTCGTAGTTGGTGTGATATCCTCGGCTTTGAATCCGATTTTATTCGCTGTGCACAAAGGGCAGACGTTAAGGCCCGCACCATTATCAACCAAAGTGAGGGGAATTCGGAAGTTTTGATATTGCACCGTAATGAATAGGGGCTTGTTATGATTGACTCCTGTCGGAGGCAACTCCTCACAGGAAACGGAAATGACATGTGGCTCTGCAATCATGCCCACCATATTCTCAAGAGCGAACGGTTCTATGGTGGGGGAGACGTGAGCAGCCTGAAAGACCCTCAGGAAAGCCTCTCGATGTTCTGCAGAAGTATGGATGAGATCCCAAATGGAGATATCAAGCTTGACCTTCTTTAGTTGAGATGTGATGTCGGCAAAGGGATGCTCCTGCCTGGTTGAAGAAGTAGGGACAGAGCAAGGGACCGTACTGGCAGGTTGGGTAGCTGGCTGAGGATGGGAAGACGCTGGATGAGTAGGCTGGGCTGCTAGGGTTGGCGGCCTGTACACCCTCCTTGACCTGGTGACTTCTGTGCACATTTCTGTAGCATAATCATAAGGTACATGGTGATTGTCCCTCATCAGGTGGACGACAAGAGGGGCACATGCCGCCAACTCCAGCGGTGCCGACAAAGAACTGACGGAAGGGTGGCTCGGTCGGACAGGGGATTGGATAGGACACTGTTCAATAGGCCGATCTAAAGGCTAGACCGGGTATTGAATAGGGGATTGAAGTGTAGACTGGATAGGATGACTAGGCATGGGTCGAGCTAATAGGCAGATGGGTGACCCGGAGTGCGCGGATGGCGGTGTGACGGTACGCTCCACCCTAACGGTCAACCGTATCATGTGGACGGCTGACTCAGAACCGGCACGACTCAAACGATAGAGATGGGTAGGGAAAGAATCATCTACGGTATGAATCAAATCAGAGGGGTCTACCACAGATGTCGGGCACCCGGAGATGGAGATGAAATGGACTCCTGAGGTCCTAGTGCCTACAGAGCTGTTGTGTGCTGGCATGGGTTGGTTGACAATGTTTGCATAGGCTGGTGGTGCTGGTGCCTGTGTAGATGGTGGTGCAGGTGCAGTGCGTGCCTCCTAAGTGTTGATGACGATGATTTTGTGGTCAATCAAGTCCTGAATGGAGTTCCGAAGAGCCATGCAATTGTCCGTCGAGTGGCCCACGCAGCGGTGGAAATTGCAGTTGAGGCTCGTGTTGTACCACCTCGGAAGAGGATTCAGTGGGAGGCGGATCTCCGGGAGATTCAGGAGTGACACCACCTTAGGGAGGATGGCGCTCAGTAGCTCGACAAGTGGTGTATATTGTCGTGCAGCACGTGGAGGCCTTCTCTGCCCTAGGGGGTCCTTGCCGGACTGGTGCCGCAGGATACACTGGCTAGGCAGTGGTAGTGATCTGTGGTGTGTGCGGTGCCCTAGATGTAGGTGAGTAAACTAACTGACTCGGGCTTGGTTGGTTCACCACATTGACGGGCATGGCGGTTGACCCTACGTATGTGATTGCGGGCTTGGGAGGATCCCGCCTCTTAGGGTAACTGGTGCCAGCGTCGTTGCGAGTGCTGCTGCTCGCCTGGTGATCCGGGGATGCGGCTTGTTTGGCAAATGTGGCGAGTGCAGGAAAGCTACCATTGCAGAGGGAGCTCTCTACGCGTGCGCTTGCTCGAATCAGAGATGGGAAGGTGGTTACAGGTTGAATGCTCAACAGAGTCTCAACATCTGGCTGCGCACCTTGAATGATGATTTCGATAGACTCCTCGTCGGTGGGCCTATCTTTTACTTGTGATGCGAGTGCGCACCAGCGGCCGACATACTCCCCAAACGGCTCAAGGGGCTTTTGTCTTATGGCGACGAGGTCCTTCCTCTTTGGGACCAAATCAAGATTAAAGGCATACTGGTCCATGAACGCTTGCGAGAGGTCGCTCCAAGTCTTGATTGAGCCCATGTCAAGCAATGTGAACCACTTGAGGGCCGAACTGATGAGACTCTTTTGAAAGAGGCGGATTAGCAGCCTCTTGTCAGCTTGGAGTTGAGCAAGATCTTCGCAATATGCCCGAAGGTGTGAAATGGGGCAACCCTTTCTGTTATATTTTTTGAAATCCGGGATTTGGAATTGCGGTGGGAGTGTCGCCTCTGGGAAGTAACAGAGGTCTCAGAATCCGTAGGGTTGGCGGTCGCCTCCCTACACTTGTCGAAGTGCCTTCTCCAAGTCCCCTACCCTAGCGAGGAGGGTATCTGGAGCTATTGCCGATGAGGGTGATGTAGCAGGGGGAGGGCCGCATATGCCGCTTGGGTCGCACCTGAGTGCTCCTCTGGATCCACCATCATGCCACCTGGTGCTGCAGCATGACGACCAGCATATCCGTGCAAGAGTGCTGAGTGTGGTTGTGGAAGTGACGGTGCCTGGACCTGATAGTGTGAAAAAGGAGGATGGACAAAAAATTGTGTGGCAATGGGTGCTGAGTGTGGGAATAATAGTTGCTGTAGTGGCACGGTACTAAGCTGCACGCTCTGAGGATGCTGCACTTCAACCAACCCGAGGGGTTGACCAGCAGATGCCGGAGTTGAATGTTGTGCAATGATGTGATGTGTCTGGGCCAGTGGTGTCACACCTAATGTGGGTGCAGTGAGGAGCTGGGGTGAAGGTTGAGGTGGTGGTGCCGATGCCTGGAACTCTGGAGTAGGCTGCCGGGGAGCCTCAGGAATATGGGGATCGACAGTGGACTGAATGGCAAAGGCTATGCTCTCGATCTTCTGAGCGAGAGCCAACAGATATTCTGCCTGTGCAGCCGAAGACCCCTCAGGGATTGCAAGGGATGGCACAGTTAGAGGTTCAGAAGTCACAGATGAGACAGAAGTAGGTTGCCCTAAGGACAGGGAATCTGCGAGGGGGGTTGCCACAGTAAGCAAAGCACTAAAAGAGAAGGATCCTTGAGGAGGTGGGGTCGTCAGTGATACATTAGGAACCCGAGCTGGGGTTACTGAGGTGGACTCAGTGCCTAGCTCCAGATTGGCCGGGGTCAAGGGATGTCCGACAAGATAGGGGACAGAACCTCCGTGATGCACGAAGGGGACAGAGGGACTGGCTGGAGACACAACAAAGGTAGGAGGGACCACAAAGGAGGTGCCTTTGGGTGCAACAGCAGTATAAAGAGACTCACTAGTACGTTGGGCCATGGCTGACTGGGAACGGGTGAGAACCGAGCTACGCTGGCAGGCAAGGGGGTGGATCCTAGGACGAGCTATTGTCAAAGCGACAAAATAGCTCAGGGAAAGATGATCGACAGTGAGGTGCTGCAATCAGGGGAGTCAAGGTGGGAACGCTCGAGTTGTGGCTAAGGAACTCACGCTCTACTACCTAAAAAAAGGAAAACTGGTTGGGATTAGAACCAGCAACAAAATGCAGTTTGTTATGGTGGCGTGAATGGCATTCATGCATATGGATGCAACTAACATGCTCTCTCTCACAAACTATGTGTTTCCTAGAAGGTCGTCTACATGGGTAAGTAGGTCTCCGACTCAGGCTAGAAAGTAAAGGTCCTCGCTCTAAATCCTAGCCAAAGCGCAGGCAGTGAACGAGTGGTGCGTTGGTGGCCTCATCTCCTGCAGTAGCATGGAGATGTACCCTCTACTAACACCGACACGACCTTGGACAAGGGGAGACAACTAGCAATGCGTCCTACGCTAAAGCTATAGAACAGATTACCAGAATTGCCCTTCATGGACTATAGGTGGACTCAGGGGAGAAGAATGCATGCCCCATATGATCAATCATGCAATATGCTTTAGTGTTTTTTACTTGCATTTTATTAACCATGGGGAGAGTTTGGTTTGGTCTCTAGTTTTGCTTTATTAATTGTTCTCTAAGTTTGTGTGTTTTATTTTAACTAGAAGAGGGAAACAAACATGTCTCTACTCTCCTAGGCATGCCAAGTGCGAGAAAGGGAAGAAAACACACAAACAAGGCAAGCAAGCAAGCAAAAGGCATGACCATGGCATGTGCAAGTGTCGTGGCATCATGGTTGTGAAAAGGAAAACATCCATCACCTCAAAAAGCAAGATACATAGCATGTGTGTGCAGTGATAGAGCAAATGTGTGTAAGAAAGTGTAAAAGGCTAGCTAACTAAACAAACAATCACCAACAAGGCAAACAAACAACCTATGAAGCCAAAGCAAGCAAAAGACTAACTTGAAAGCTAGAATCTAGTTATCCTCAACGAAGTCGCCAGTTCTGTGACCATGCTGACCCGAGGAGGCCCCGGCGTAGGGTTGCGCCAGTGGGAAGGAGATCACAGCCACGCCATGATGGCGAAGGCGCAAAGAAAGATGAAAGAAAAAAGAAAAGGAGTCGTCACCTAGTGTTTTAAGGGAAAGACGAGGAAAACCACAAAAAGATGAATGCATGAGATGCAGGTGTGAAGGCTTGATGTCTGCTAACCAGAGGAGGGTAAAGATTCCTATTACGCACGAGGAAGGTGTTAGGCACCCTCGTACACCTGAGAAACTCGATCTTTCTAGTCTAGATGCTTGCTAAAGGCTAGATGAATGTTTGCTAAACCTGGATCATGCTTTAATCATGCCATGACAAGACTAAGGGGATATGCAGGACGATGTGTGAAAATTGCAAAGAAATCCACATGAATTGGCAAAATTGCAGAAAAACACATGAAATGACGATGTTTTGTTAAGGAATGCTTCAAAAACTCATAATGATGTCAAAAGGATATGAATAGAGTCAAACCAAATCTTTAGGGTCATGAAAAAGTCATGAAAATCAAAAAAGGGGAAAAAATAATCCGTGGTGGGGACAAATGTCAACCTTCCGGCCTGTTAATGTACGCCCTAGGGCGATGAAATCCAAATCAAATCCAAAAATGTGAAATGTAGGATCGAAGCCAATCAAATCGGATAAAGGACGAGAAACTTTGAAGGACAAAAATGAAGAGAAAAATCCATGAAGGAAAGGCACAAGATGCCGGCTCGCTAAATAGGAATAAATGTGAGGAAAAGGACATGAACAAAGCATGGATAAGTGTCCAATTGTGCAAAAGCTCTAGAGGATAGCTTAGGCATGGACTATGCAAGACTAAATGCAAAGATTGAGATGCATGCTCGTGAATTAGGGACACAAGGGCAATTTGGTCATTTCCCTGGCCGGATGTGATGAATACTTGCATGGGAGTGATGCATGGACTAAGATATGTCAAAATGTATGCTAAATGTCTAGATGATGTTACTTGTAAGAAACAGGGAGAAGAAAAATCACCAAAAGGATGTAAACACAATAAATGATAAACATAGGGGCTAAAATGCAAAATTCACGAAAAGAGTGAGAAACCAGATGAAAAACATGTTCATGACCCTTATTCTAACATGCAGCTGATGGGTCCAATGTCAATGTGGCACAAGGATGTAAAAATTGCACTTGGATAATTTCCTAAAAAGTCAGGGTCTAAAGTGCAAAATTCACACATAGGTGCAAATGTGGCCAAAATGTGAAGCTAAAGATCAAATCTTAGTGAAAACATGATGTTTAAATAGATTCTATGATCAAATGCAAAATATGAGTGAAAAATATCCCCAAAATGTGCTAGAAAACATTTAAAAAACCTTAAATGACGGATTTAGAAATAATTTAAGGGTCAAAATGTAAATTTTATGTTCAAGAATGCTTTATGTGAACTCAGGGACTTTTATGCAAAATTTCAGGACTTAGTTGTGACAAAAATTGAGCTTTTATGTTGGTCAGAGCAATTATGAAGTTGCTTGAGGTTTAAAATGGAAAATTCATAGTGAAAACTCATTTTTTAAAGTTCTAAGGGTTAAATGCAAATTTTCAGGACCTAACTGTAAAGAAAACTCAATTTACATGAAGGATAGTGTGATTTTTAAACAATTCAGGGCCCAGATTGCAAATTTCAGAGAGAAAAATCATTTAGAAAACATTCAGGCGCTTAAATGCAAATTTTCAGGACTTAACTGCGATAAAAAGTCAATTTTAATGAATATCAGTGTGATTTTGAAAATATTTAGGGCTCAAAATGTAAATTTCATTGAGAAAAATCATTTCAGAAACATTCAAGGGCTTAAATGTAAATGTTTTAGACCTAAATGTAAAGAAACTGTGTTCTAGGGACCCAGATGTGATAAAAACATGTATTAATATGTTAGGAATTAAAAGATGAACTATTTACGGGGCCACATGCAAAATTCACAGAGAAAAATAAAGAAACAAAAGTATTTTAAAACTATGGGGGTTAAAGTGAAAATTTCTGGACCCACATGCAATAAAAAAAGACTGAAATGTAACAATTTAGGACTTAAATGCAAAAATCAAAAACTTAGAAGAATGGGCCATAAAAAGCCCATTCGAAGATCACCGGAGGTCGTCGGCGTTCTGTTGTCGACGATCCCTTCGGTGACTTCCTAGGGGCTCTCTAGGGGTTGACAAAATGTGCGGAGGCCCGAAGAAGCTTCACGGCGGCATGGTAGGTCTCTTTGAGCAGCGGGGCGCGATTAGGGAGGCCCAAGGCCTCCCCCCACCTCGAGCTCTGGCGAGGAGCTCTAGACGGTGTCGGAGAAGATGACGGCGCGGCTGGTGGTGCTCTGATGACGGCGAGACAGCGATGAAGGCTTGGGTAGCATCGAGGGGGTGCATGGCGGAGCTCTGGGAGGTGTCGGCGAGGCTCGGGGAAGTCTGGAGCGTTCCCCCCACCCCTATCTCCAGCGACGGGAATGACGGAGGTGGCTGGGTCGTCGCGGGGGTCCAGGCGATGGCGGTGCGGCCCAGGGGACTTCGGTGTGTCGCGGGGAATCTTTTGGAGGACTTGGTTCGATGCTGGAGCGTTTGGAGTGGCGTGGGGCATCTCGCCGGCGAGCTACGGCGGCTACGGGCTGTGGCGGGACAGCGGTGGCAAGGGGGCTTCTTCTGGGACAGAGGGAGGCTAGAGGAGGAGGAGAGGAAGGAGAGGAGAGGGAGCGATTCAGAGGCCAGGGGCCTCACCAGTGGTGGTGAACCTACCACCGAAGATCGGAGAAAACGACAACCATAGACGGCCTCCCCCGTCGTGGCGCAAGCTAGGGGCCTTGGACCCTAAGGGGGCATGCTAGAATGGAAAAAGAGGGGAGAGAGGGCATGTCACCCTCGACGGAATTCATAAGTGGTGGCGACGTTTCGGTGATGCTCCGGTGGTTGAAAAATAGGGCTGCTGGCTTAGGAAATTTTGGCTGGCTGCTGTCGCGGGTTGGTGATTAAGGGAGGAAGGCTACGGATTGCTAGGGAAGCCTGGAACTCGTGGATTCTCTCTCTGCTGTTGACCCTCCCAAGCTTTGACGGCGAGGTGAGCTTTATACTCTAGCGAGGCTTTCCAGAGCCATCAATCCTCCTCCCCTTAGCCCATCAGCGTCATTGGATCAGGCGTGAACTGGAGGAGGTTGGCCAAATATCCCGGAGACTGAGATTTGTTCCGGATTTCTCGGGATTGCTCGTTGGAGTTTTCGTCGAAAAAATAAGGTCGTCGGAATTATTTTTTAATTTTCTAAAGTTTTGAATTAAATTCTTAAATGAAATAGTGTTGGGCTTAGGGTTTTGGTTTTTATTTTGATTTTTATTTTGGAATTTTAGGACTTTTTAGGGTTTTAATTTTAAGATTTTAATTTGAGTTTTGTGGGTTTAATTTAATTTCTTAATTTTGTGATTTAGGGTTTAATTAAGGTTTTAATTAGTTTTGGTTTCTTTGTTTTATGATTTTTTTGGGATTTTTTAGGGTTTTGATTTTGAATTTCAAATTAGGGTTTTGAATTTTAATTTAGACTTTTTGTTTATGTTTTATGATTTTAATTAAGTTTGTGATTAAGGTTTAATTAGTTGGTTTTAATTAATTATTTTAGGTTTTCATATTTTATTTTGTTTTGGGATTTTCATGGGTTTAGGGTTTTAATTGTAAGTTTTTAATTAGGATTTTGTGAATTAAATATGATTATTAATTTTGGCTTAGGGTTTCATTAATTGCTTTGCAATTAGGGTTTGGGTTTTAATTAGGGTTTATTTAGGGATATTTGGATTAGGGTTTATGGATTTGTTAATTAGGATTTTTATGTTTATTTAGGGTTTTTGTGTTTATTTAGGGTTTTTGGACTAATTAGGGTTTTGAATTTTTATTAATTAGGATTTTTACTGGATTTTAACTTTAACTAGGGTTTTCACTTATTTATTTGGATTTTTAAATGATTTAATTTGAATTAAGCTTGAATTAGGGTTTTTGTTTTGTTTATTGGATTTTAAATTGGTTTAATTTCTTTTTATTTAATTAGGGTTTTGAATTTGATTAATTAGGGTTTTTGTTGGATTTTTAAGTGGATTTAAGTGGGTTTTATTTGAATTAGGGTTTTTGTTTGTTTAATTTGGATTTTTTTTGGATTCTGAGTGGATTTTACTTGATTAGTTGATTTTTCATTAAGTTTGATCGGGTCAGAGTGGGCTAGTGTGGGCCTGATTGGACTTGGGTAGGTTAGGGTTTTGGTAGTCGCAATCAGAGCATCATCTAGAGGAGCCTGCTGCCAAATGACCTCAAAATTGGGGTGTCTACAGATGGCTTTGTGAAGCTTAGTTTTCCCATGTTGGTCCTTGGATTTTGAGCAGCACCGTTGTGCTGCTTGTTTGGGATCATGTGTTTGACATCCAATTTTGGTACCCTTAGTCTTTCACCTTGAGAATTTTAAGGGCAAAATTATTTTAAGGGGGTTATGATGTAACAACCTAGACAGTTGACAATTTATTAAGCTAGATATTTCATATAGAATTTAGGTGTGTTGGACATTGAGGGCTCTAGCGTTCAACAGTAGACGTGTTCTCAGTAGCGTCTTATGCACGGATTGTGGATTTCTAGTTTTTAGGTTTTTTTGTAGTGGTAGTGTTGTGCGGACCCTCATGGAAGTTTTGTGGGTTTTTTCAGGATTGTGGTGATCTGTTGGTGGGCACTGATGGCTAATTTCTATTTGCACAAGCCACGTGAATGGGGAGTGGTTGCATGGTTTGGTTTCATGCTTGTAGTTTCCTTTCTCTTCTTTGTCATTGGGTCCCACACCTCCTTCTTTCTTTCCTCCTCCTTAATGAAAGAGAGAGGGAGAGGAGATGATAGAGGGAGGGATAGAGAGGGGGTTAGGGAGGGACAGAGAGGGTGAGGGAGAGAGAGAAAGAGAGATGGCAGTGAAAAGAGGAGGTGGTTGTCGTCGTGCTGTCACCATTGCTGCGCCACTGTTGCCACCAAGAGGATCCAGTGCCTAGGAGGAGAGGGGAGTTACCGCCACAATGCTCGCCGTTGTCGACACTGGTGAAAGGTACATGCCGCTTAGATCTCTCCTTGTGCTTATGTGATTTCTAGGTGCATGATAGTGAGATTATAGTGTGTGGTTGGTCGGAAATTTTATTTGGCATTTATTGAGGATTTTATGGCCATATTCATGAGTTTGGGTGAATAATGGTTTTGGTTTTGACTGTTGATTTCTTAAGCTATGCTTGATAGATCTTTGCATTGTTTGTTCAAAGTAGAAGATCATCTCGAGATCTTCACTTTGATATATTGCATGTTGGTTTTGATATGGCATTTATGGAGTTTGGGTTTTGGGTGCTGGATTAGGGTGCCTTGCTGTCGACTGAATCAGCATCTATGGAGTTTAGGTTTTGGTACCAGATTAAGGTGCCTTGTTGTCGACTAAATCGACATGCCAATTCTATTTTGGTATGCCGACTTAGCCTTTGGTTTTCCCCTAAACCCAGAAATTGATATACCAACCCATTTCGATGTGCCAATCTGGCTCTTGGGAATCTAGCCTGGTACCAGGTTTTGGTATACCAAATGGGCTCTTAAGTGTGAATCAAAGCCCAAGTTTGGTCGATTGATTTGCATTGGTTTGTCGAACTAGGACCTAGGTTTGGTCTATCGTTTTAAAAATAGTTTGTTGAATTAGACCTTGGATCTATTCTTTGGGTTATTTTGGGTAGCTTTTAATTATAATTTATAATACCTTGACCTTGTAGGTGATTCTAGGATATAAGTGAAACGACTTGATCCCAAGTTGTTACTAAAATCTAGCTATAATTTTTTTCTTTATTTACTTACAATAATTACTTGCATCAAATCTAAAACTAAATCCAACATTAAACAACTAAATTAGAATATTGTTAATTGAATTAAATTAAACTAAATACTTGCCCAAAATCTTTGATGTGTGGTCTGCTGACTTCATCTTCATGCACTAATAAACTTCTACTCCTATCCTGCACTTGAGAAAATACCAACAAAACACACATGAGTGACAACTGAAAGGACACTCAACACACACCCCATTAAAACACACATTACTCTAGCATCCCTCCTAGATGCCACACACAATTGTGAGCAATACGCTTTTGCCCCACAGACAACACAGCTTTGAAATCATATATTTGAAAATTATTCTTTTCTTTTCTTTTCTAAATCATATTCTTGATTTTCAAAATCAATTTTTGTCTTTTCTTTCAAATCTCAAGCATGCATTTGAAAACTTGATACTCTACTTGAATTGGCCACTCTTGCCAAATCAAGTCACAACTACTAGAGTGTGCCACACTAGCACTGAGCCTCTGCTCAGTTAAACAACAAGTAAATCTCAAAACTGGTACAATCCTTGTTCTTTCTAAACACTTTCTTTTTACTTTAATATCTCATACTTTTGTCAAGCATCTTTTTTTCTTTTAAAATCTATGCTTTTCTGAAACAGTTTTATTTTTTAGAAAATCTCATGCTTTTCTAAAATACTTTTATTTTCTTTGAAAATCTCAAGCTTTTCTGAAATATCTTTCTATGTCTGTAAAAATCTTATGCTTTAATCTAATGCATCTCTAGAAGCATCTCTAGACTAAATTTCAATCTAAAACATAAGTCTTGGCTAGAATTAGCCCTAAAACTCTAGTCTCAACAAACTCTGACCTTTAGGCCTCTCTGGTGTGTCGTGTTGCCCAACGCCAAGTAGCCGACATTTGACCATAAGTAGTCCACCGAAGCACGACCAACGGTGTTTGCACTGCCATGGTGAAAATCCCCACGAAAGGTATACCATTGCCCTGACCAACAGGCCTCACTGTACTAGGACTACACTGGTCTTTGTCTCAACTAGCACGGGGATGTGTCTCCTCTCGATGCCCTTGTGTACCCAGACACCTGAGAACTCTCTCAACCAAGGTCCTACCAGTACCTAACAGTCTCTGTCTCAATATCCGTACTGACCAAGGTGTCACATCCAGCCACTCAGAGGTCTCATACCCCTTGGCTTGCTGTCACGTATTTCTATGTACAGTCAGTACCCTAGGTCTTCGGTACCTGAATAAACAGAGTCTCATACCTCCAAGTCCAGCCAGCCCTCGACCCGTGGACATTAGCCTTGGTCTCGTCAACGACAATCCATGAATCTCATACTTCCAAGATCCGACGAAGACTTACTTCAGCCTCTTGGTCTTTAGCCTCACCCTAGGCAATGTGCTTGACTACCTCAAGAATGTCGTCACATCCCTTGGTCTTGGCAACACGTCTCGTCGATCTCTTGACCTTAACTAATAGAAAACCTTTCAAAACCTTTGCAAATTTATACATTTCTTTTTCAAACCCTTTTGGAAACAATTTTTGAAAATGCTTGAAAACCATTTCTAAAAGTACCACTAAATGCTGTGCAAAGGGACACCATAGAAATCCTTATAGTTCCCTGTCAAAATTCTTTAGAAACCACTGTTTAAAGTCATCCACGCTCTTTAGGAATCTATAGAAAACTCTTTAGAAAATCACTTCTCAAAGATACTCTTATCTTCTCATAGGTTCACCCTAAGGAACCACACAGAAGCTCACAGTGTTCTTAAGTCCTCAATGACTTACAAGACCAAACCTTAATTCATCTTGCTAATTCTTTTTGGGCCATTCCCAAGACTATCCTAATGGTTCTCCTACTTGTTCTTGTGTCAACTTAATTATTTCTCCAAGATTAATACATATATACACCCATATATATATATATATATATATATATATAAATCAACTTTTAAAATACTCAAATTTGGTTCAGAGCTTGATTTTGAAATTCTCTTATTTAGCGTACTTGAAAATTTTGATATGCCATTTTAGGCAATATCTACATACTGAATTTTGCTCTGAAATAGACCCAATTGCTAAAGTTGAGACCTTCAGCAGACCAACTTACGGTGAACCAAAAATTATATGAAAATTCTCAAATAAAGTATTCTATGCCTAATTTCTTTTGAGACAAATTTCATTCCAATCCCATATCTATTCGAGATATAAATGCTTGAAGTCATAAGACTCAGTTTGGCATATTTAATGGGTCAGCCATGTTTACACATGAATTGGTATTTCTATAGACCACAAAAATTAACAAGTAGGCTACTGAATTAAAGATCTTCGAGTCTACTTTCTAATGGCACAAAAATCAATCAATTTCAATACTTATAGCTCAAGGTATACATGATTGAACTAAGAAGACGCAAATAAGCTTAGTAGTGATGTTTCTCATGATTTCTTCTAAAATTCATCAAAATCTACTTAAAATCCACAAAATTCATATCATG
>JAMKQA010008412.1:0-13208 GCA_024699735.1 Posidonia australis | reverse complement strand
TGGGTTTATTCAGTTTTTTTGTGTTTATTTAGGGTTTATAGCTTAATTAGGGTTTTGAATTTTATTTAATTGGGATTTTTAATGTATTTTGACTTTAATTAGGGTTTTCATTTATTTACTTGGATTTTTAAATGATTTAATTTGATTCAAGCTTGAATTAGGGTTTTTGTCTTATTTATTGGATTTTGATTGGATTTAATTGGATTTAAGTGGGTTTAATTGAATTTTACTTAATTGGGTTTGGTTATTTAATTAATTAGGGTTTTTATTACATTTTAAGTGGATTTTATTTGAATTAGGGTTTTCATTGTTTAACTAGGATTTTTATTGGATTTAATTGGATTTTACTTGAATTAGGGTTTTATTTGATTTTAAGTGGGTTTTAAATGTATTTAAGTGTGTTTTTAAATGGATTTAATTTCATTTGTTTAGTTTCAAGTTTAATTGGGTCAGAGTGGGTTAGCGTGGGCCTAATTGGGCTAGGGTTTTGGGTGGTCGCAACTAGAGCATCATCCGGAGGAGCTTGCTGCCAAGTGACCTCAAAAGTAGGGTGTCTACAGGGCCAATATCCCGAACTATCTGATTAACATTCGTCAACTTACCATTCTTCAGTCGATGAGTTCGAAACTTACCATTAATCAGTCGATGAGTCCGAAACTTACCATTCCTCGATCGGTGAGTCTGAAACTTACCATTCCTCGGTCGGTGAATCCGAAACTTACCATCCTTCAGTCAGTAAGTCCAAAACTTACCATGCCCCATTCGATTATTGCTCAAAGAGTTTGGAGGCGATGGTGCCCTCCTTTGGCCTTACCCCAAGTGGGTTAGACCAATCCTTTCGGGCTGGTACCCCAAGTTACCCGAATGACATCCATCAAATGTCTGTCTTTTTGGCTGATAGGCCTCGTGTCCTATCATGCCCTCTTTGATTTTGAGGAGATGCTAACTTCTCGCTCTCCCATGGATATGGGTGAGGTGTCTTATCAACCCTGAGCATCAATCTCGATTACCCTTGACCTTGCTCAGGGCAGGGCATCTGTAGACACCCCAGATTTTACAGGAAGGTATGAATGGATTCAGAGGAGAGAGGGTGTGATCTTGGAGCTATCTCGATAAGAGTTCATGATTGCCATTGGTTTCCAATTGTTCCACAGTAAGTGGTCAATGGACTCGAAGGCTACATGACTGACTTTTATTGGGCCAAGCGGAAGTTCTAACCGGTTATATGTGGCGAAAGTGAGTGGCGAATATAGCTGGCAAAAGTAAGCGACAGAATTCACTAGTGGAATGCCCTATTTTAGTGCTAAAGGGTAGAGAAGTCTTTATTGTTGCTTAATTTCTTGATTTTGTACTAATGACGGCCAGGATTGAGCCTGGCCTTGTTCCTTTCATCTCCAGGGATGGTGGTGCCCTTAATTTGGCAGTGAATTCACCATTTCAAGCTCTTGGAAATCATCAACACCATCCATTAGAGACCGTTAAGCATCCATGGCCTCAATTCATCTCCAGTGCCTATTTAAACCTTTTGGCGCCACTTTGGAGGGAGATTGCCACCACTGTAACCAGCTCCCAAGTGTTCCAACTCCAGACTTCATCCGGTGATCCAGCTCTAGCGTCATTGCCTCCAACGGCAAACTCAGCCACGATCGATGATGCCTAAGCTTAAAGAAGCCTCTGACGATGTACGACACTCCACAAGTAAGTCTCCTATCCTTCCCTATCATCATTTTAACATCGTTTAAGTGCATGGGTAGCAGGGAATAAGCTCCGAACACTTGCTCTCTTTTCCTACTTTGATCTAGAGATGCTGATTGGGGAGGGGATTTGTAGCCTCTCTGTGCACAACGTGTATAATTCTTCCTCCACCTTGCCTCCCCTACCTTCTTTAACTCTGGACAGCGCCCTCCAATGAGGACGATCGATGTCTGCGCCGATGAGAGAAGCAGACAGAGGAATCCGTCTGGTCTTCCATGGTGGAGGCCTGTGGTCCTACTTTGCTTCGTCGCTCCAGCTCCTCCAGCACTCGCTTCTCCACCTTTGTCCTTCCAGATTCTCAGCAAGGATCAACGGTGATGCTTTGTGAACACTGGAGATCTCACTGATGAGCTCATAGAGGAGGACAATGGGAGCTTCTGCCTAGCAGTAGGATCATTGGTGAAGCCTCTCCATCACTCGAGCATGCTTCCTAGGCACGAAACCGTTCACCTTGGCCATGCCGACGTACGCTAGAGCTGGTCAAAGTTTCCTTCGGTGAGGTTGATCGGGATAGAAGCTCATAGTGCTACTCTTCAATCTAAACGACTAGGAATCTTCCACATGCCTCCCTCCAGCACCTCTCAGCAACATTCAAGCAATGCATGTCGAAAGCTCCACTATTTGATCGGAGCTCAACCACTGGACAAATGGCGGGTCATGTGGTTCCCGATAGCGGAGGAAGCCAACGATTAATTCAGGCGAGAATGACTGGCGGTTACAGGCGATGGTTTCAGCTAACGGAATTAGATGGCAAAAATCGTCGACATGGGGCCCGAAGATCCAGGTGGTTATAACTAATTCTTGGTTTCTTGATTTGACTAATTGTAACACCCGTAAAATTCATTTTGTAATTATTTACATTTTAATGAATTTATTCCTGGATGGGTGTTACTGTTTAGAGGTCTGTTGTGCGAATTTGTGCTTTTGGGCTTGGACCTCGTGGGCTGGCTTCTATGGTGTATCCCTGTGCGTGGTTGGCACTATGCATTGTGGCATTGTGCCTGTGGGCTCGGGTGTGGGTCCGCGTGGTGCCCGCGTTCATGGGCCCTTTGTTGCGGCTGGTGGTTGAGTGTTTGGTGCGGGGAGTCGTTGGCTCATGTCTTGGAGCTGACTGTTGGGCTGTGTGCGGCGAGGCTGGAGGGTGGCCGGAGACTGGCTAATGTGTGCGTGTCGGAGGTTGGTGGGCAGGTGCACGGCGACCTCCTCCCCCCCGTATATAACACATGCATGGGGTGAGTCCTCTCCGACGCACCAGAGCCCCATCCTTCTTCCCTCCCTTCCTTTCCTCCTCTCTTTTCCCCCCTCCACTCCTTCTCCATCTTCTTCTTCACTCCTCCTTCCGATCTCGGGTTGGTGTGGGTGACAGAGAGAGCCTGAGAGTGGGAGACGGGAGGCAGTTGCTTGCGGCAGCTCGTGGCAGTGCGAGAGGCTCCGGAGTGACGTCCTTGAGGTCGTGGAGTGGTTGTGGACGTGTGGGGTCGCCGGAGTTGGCCGGAGGGTTGTTGGAGCTCATTTTAGGTACGTATCTCCATTTTAATGTGTAGAAATCATGTAAAATTATAGAAATGCCTAAAATGCATGTAATCTAGGCTAAATTTAATGTTTTACAATTTTTGGGAATTTATTGTGGTATTTATGGGTATTTATGTCGGTGGTTGAGATTTGGGTCATTTTGACCCTTATACCTTTGCAATTTTGTATCTTGATGCATGGTGAATGGATTCTAGTTTTGTTTGTTGGGTTTTGCAGACTCGAGGGTCTACCACATATGTTTTATTTGAGATTTTTGGTGATTGTTTGGGGGGTCCGATTGGAGCTCCCACTTTGGGCGATTTTTGGGTGTCTTGTTGCAGGTCACCTAAATTCTAACAGAAAATTGGTGGTGTGGGTCGATTGCGTGGGCCGCATGTGCTGGTTCTGCAGCGGTTCTGGCCCCTGGTCCAGGCTCTATTGGCGTTCAGACGAAAGTGCCAGGGGCACTGGCCAGACGCGGGCTCCACATGTGCTGGTCTACCAAGGCATTTGTTGGGGTTTTTCCTAGATTTTTAGAAAATATATTTTAATGCAGTGGTTTTCCGGGTTAGTTTGTATTGTCCCTGTAAGATGGGACTATGGGTCGTCAGTGGTGGTCCCTTGGGACACCTGATGTATCGTTTTGTTGAGGTTTTAGAAGAGTTTCCGAAGAAATAAAATGAATTTGGAAAGTGGATTTCAAAGAGATAGTTGGCCTGTTTTGGAAAATGGTTTTCCGAGTTTTCTGTGTGCGGGCTGAGATAGTGTGAGACCATGTCATCGGGACCAGGGAATGTGACGACATTCTCGTGTGGTCAAGCACGACACCCATGTCGAGGTTTGGGGCCGAGATACCTGAGGTTGAGGGACATCAGGTTCTGGAGGTATGAGACTCCTTGACTGTCGTCTCGAGGCTAGGGTTGTGGTCCGTAGGTTGAGGTGTCTTGTGGCATGATGGGGAGGTATGATACTCTTGCTATCGCCGTGAGCATTGAGGCTAGGGTATCGTCGGGTGTGGAGATATGACACTCCCTCCTGAGCACCGTGTGTGGAGGACGCCATGAGGAGGCATACCTTGTGGTGGCCATTGCGAGTGGGACATGTGCCCCGTAGCTGGTAGCAGCCTGAGAGACAAGACAACCTTTTCAAAGAGGGGTTGGCTTTTGAGGGTTCTTCAGAGAGGGAGAATCGCGAGACAATGATCGCTCCTACACAGGGTGGCTTCACCATGATAGTGCAGAACGCCGTGGTCGCTCCTCGGTGGACTGCGTGTGGCCAGAGTTTGGTTGCCTGGCGTCGGACTTCCCGACTCATTGTGTGTGGTTTTGGCCATTGAGGGCCTTTGCTTGTGGTTTTGGGCTAGTAGAGCCCCGGTTGTGGTTTTAGCTGGTGTGGGCTTGGTTTGAGAGGTTTTGAGAAAAGGGTTTGTGAAATGAATTTAAAAGAAAAATTGATTATAGTTTTGTTTTCCGTGGTTTTTCTTGGAGTGCGTACTTGGTAACTTTTGTCACTCATACGTTTTCCTCGTATTTTTGGTTTGTAGGTGCAGGTATGTAGGGGGTTAGCGTAGTGCATATAGTCTGGAGTCTCCTAGCCTTACACATAGGTTACTGGTAGTTAGATATTTTCTGTTTAGCTTTAATTTTCCCGTAATTTAATTTGTTTTAAATTATTGTGAAAAATGTGGGGCATTACATTGATTTTTGATTTCTTGGATTTCCTCAGGATTCCTTGGAAATCTCCACTCAATCTTGGGATAATTGATCTTTTGGCATGATTCGCCAAAGATACCCTCTCTTTACAATTTTATCATTTCTCTCATATTTTTTGATTTTCATGATTTTATGACTTTATTTGGATTTTCATCGCCCAATGACGTACATTAATAAGCTTGACAATGCTGACATGGACCTGAATGAGGATTATTTTCTCTTATTTGATTTTCTCAGATTTTCCTAGTTTTC
The DNA here is from genome assembly GCA_024699735.1 of Posidonia australis. Lineage (NCBI taxonomy): Eukaryota > Viridiplantae > Streptophyta > Magnoliopsida > Alismatales > Posidoniaceae > Posidonia > Posidonia australis. Next base: position 7,977 of record JAMKQA010008412.1, on the reverse strand, counting down.
GTTGTTATTGCAAGACACTTTTCGAACATTTCTGATTTTCACGATTTTCCTCATCGCCTAAGGGTGTACACTAAAGTGGTATTTTCAATGCCTATATTGAGCCTTGGATTATTTTTTCCTTATCATTTCTCTTCTATTCATTTTGTTTTGGAGATTTGTCATGTTTTTGCATTCATTTTAGGCATGTGCATTAGAAGTAGATAGACAAACACACATTAGATCATGAGCAAGCGGTTAACCTAGAAACACTGAATTCCTTAGGTATATGGGGGTGCCTAACATCTTCTCCATGCGTAATAAGAATCCTTACCCTTTCTCTAGCCCATAGTGATTTTCACACTACATCCATTAGGCACGGAGCACACATGTGTCTTTGCATTAATTTCTTTGGGTTTTCTTTGTGTTTAGTTTTCCTCGTCTTTCCATTAAAAGACTAGGTGATGACTCCTTTTCCTTATCCTTTTCTTATCCTTCTTTGGTGTTTCCGATTGAGTCTCCTTCCTCAGATTCACCATCTTTGCCGTGACCATATCGGGATTCCTTCGTCTGTTTCCATGCACTGAGGAGTCATGTAAGGTTCCCATCGGCATGGTCACAATATCCTTGTCATGTAATTCAAGGTCTTCATGCTGGACTTACTAAGCCTTTGTATGTTCTTACTAACATATCATTGGATCTATTTGTAGTGTTTTTATCACTTGATTTCTATATAAATGTAAAACATGAGGACTCTGTGGGTGACATGTGGGTTCTTAGTGTGTTTTAATAGCATAGAGCATGGTAGTTGTAAGTTTGGTTTTGAGATTCGGCTCACACTTGGTTGTATTTTTTATTATCGAGTTGTGAGTCTAGCTGGCAGATTGGTATTTAGTTACCTCTGAATGTAATATTCTTCTTACGTAATCCAAATGAATTTTGTAGATGCTTCCCTCTTTGGATTCCCTATTTTCACGTATTGTATCCTACAAGAGTGCGAAACACGAGGTGGACAAATACAGTTGTGCTACAATACCATCTTGTAACAACACTGTATTTAGACAACCATCCCATGATGACACTATTCATGAATAGTGTTACACACAAGACTTTTATTAAAAGGGAAGAAAGGAGTAGCATTAGGTATTCATAATTGAGAGATTGAGGAAGAGGTTGAGAGAGTTTAAGAGAGATCTAGGGGGGTGGGGAGAGAGAAAGAGAGAGAGTAAGTTGTTGCACGAGTTGCTAACCATCATAAACAGTGTGTTGTAGCCAACATTGTCACTGAGTTATTGCTGTCGAGTGTCACTATCGCAAGTGGTCATTGTTAGGGGTAGAGTTGCTATGCTGTGTGAGCGTGTGGATGGAGTTTTGGTGAAAGGTACACGTCTTACCTTGAGTTCCCTTCATTTATTTAATTATGTGCATAGTAGTTGTAGTTGTGCCTTAGGATTTCATGTGAGAATCCAGTATTTTTGAGATTCCATGTTAAGAATCTGGCATGTGGTAGCCAAGGGCTACGTGTGGTGGCTATTTCAATGGAAAAATCCTTATATGTGGATTTGGTATTTTATGGCTTACCAAATAATTTATAGTATGCTTTATGTGATTTTACGATGAATTATTCTTAGTTTTGTTGTGATTTATGTTTTTATTGTAATGCATGGGGATTTCGTAGTGTTTGGGTGTTGGATTTAGGTGAGATATGCTCTGATTTCTTTCACTACCAGAAAATCCATATTTTTTGATACTTAATGTGAAATGGTCATCGATATAGGTAATCATTAGTGATGGTGAAAATTAACCATTCTTATAAGTTAGATATTGTGATAGTTAATTTTAAATTGTCAGTATAAATTAAAATTATTGACGACAATAACATTAACCATCACAGAAAATTAATTATAGCGATAATATTTTTTTATGTTGTCAGTAAATATAATATTCAGTGACATTTATTTGAAAATGTAGGTAATTACGAGAAGAAAGTATACTTAATTAATTAACGTACTTAATTAATTACATACTTATTCCCACGATACCAAAATATAAAAAACAACAGACCCACGACCTATAACTATTCCCTCCGCCCTTTCCCCTTTTTTCCCTCACCGGCCCACTCCCCATTCTTCTTCCTAAACTCCCTCAAACCCTCTCCCCTTCTCCCCGTTCTTCCCAACCTCCACCCTCTCCCTCTTTTTCCCTCACCCTCTCCCCATTGTTCCCATACTATTCCCTATTTGGTGGTCAAAATCCCAACCTCTCTCCCTTAAATTCTCCACAAAAGCCATCACCTTCCCACCATTCGTCGGTCTGTCGTTTGCCCACGGTTCATCCTCGACGCCCGAACGACTCTGCCCATGGCCTCAGGTTTTCGATTTTTCCCCTCTTCCCATTCTTCCCATACTATTCCCTATTTGGTGGCCAAAATCCCAACCTCTCTCCCTTAAATTCTCCACAAAAGCCATCACCTTCCCACTATCCGTCGATCTGCCGTCTGCCATGGTTCATCCTCGACGCCCAAACGACTCTGCCCATGGCCTCACGTTTTCGATTTTTCCCCTCTTCCCTTCTGCTTTTTTTCTTCTCTTCTTCTTATCCATCTTTTTTGCTTGGTTTTGGCAAGCAAGCAAGCAAGATGTGCAAATAGGTTTTTGAATGTTTTATCCAACTAAGTTTTTTTTTGAATGTTTATGATGTTCCTGTCAATTTATTTTTCTAAAAATGTTTCTATCTGTCAAGTACATAGACTTAGGAAACTTGGTATTTTTTTCTTTTTCAATTGGTCTCAACAATTACATATTTTTCTATATATACTCACTAGCACTATCATTTAAGATGCGTTTGGGAACCAATGGATTATTTGGTCAACTACCAGTTGAACATTAACTAACTAATAGAATACTGATATGTGGAATAAAATCAACTAAAAAAAATAGATGTTTCAAGTGACTTATTTCATTAGAAAAAGAGTATAATTTATTGTCACGAATAAATATAATTCTTCTCCCTCTTGTAAGTATTGAATGTATTTATGTATGATAGATCGTTTTCCCTGAGTACAATCATCTTTCACAACTTGCATCATATAATAGTCTTCTACCCTAGCCCCCTTGTGACTTAGTTAGGTAAGTTAGTTTTTTGATTTAGACATGTCCAATTCTGAATAGAAATTGTGAATCAAGCACAGTACTATGTTGTTTTCTTCTTCTTAACAAAGAACATGATTGGGCCTTTCTTGTTCTTGTTTGACTATTTAGGTTGTGACTATCAAATTACAAATGAATAAAATGAGAAAGAGTGGACACTTAAGTGGAGGCCCTTACACAATGTTGTTATGAAGAATGCCAGTCTTGGATCTTATATATTTTTATAACTTATCACCTTGCTTCAATCAATCTAGCACCTCACCTCCCACCTTGTGCAGATTGTAGGGTTGTTGCCTCGACATTGCCTCTCACTTTGAGTATTGTCATCATGGAATTTTAAATTGTGTACAATGCAGAAAATGCAATTTTAACATAATAAGAAAATCAGTTTACTTTAGGACTTCTATTATATGCATTTGGCCAATTTTTTCACTGGGTAACTCAATCGACTCATTGTTACATCACATGTCAGTCAAAACTTTTGAATGTTGTTGATAGAATATATATATATTTAATTTAAAGGAATAAAGGAATAAATAACTCTATTAAAAATAACATTTCCTTCACCCTTTTCAATCTTTTCCCATCTATCAACATATCAGAATCAGTCAGATTGCCTAGATTTTCATATATAAAATAAGATCATTTTCTTGTTTAAAAATTAATAGTTTGATTTTGTTTTTGAAGGATAGTCTGATACCCAAATTTATTAAAAATCATTTGAGAATAATCAAACAAGATGTCCATACAAATGACTTAAACGAAGAAATCAAAAGAAAACTAGTATACATAGAATCAGCCACAGTTTAGCCAATTGCCAACTACTTTTAGTCGTATACAAGACAGAGGTAGGAACTCCCGAGTAAAGAATAACTAAATTATTATTCTAGATAGTTATACTCCCTTGTAAATAATTAGTTGTACTGTTGAATGAGTTTTTATTTATTTATTTATTTTAAGATAGCTAAGTTGGTGGGAATCCTCTACCATTCATCGAATTGCATACAATAATATATAATTTTTTGGTGCCTGTGGGATTCAAACTTCTAACCTCTTGTAGAACGAAAAAGAGGCTTTACCACTTGGCCAATTGATTGTGTACTTGTTGAATGAGTTTATTTAAGAATAAATATCACTCTATTAGCTAGATTTGAAACCTCCTATAAGAATAACTATCAATCTTTATCTCTGATCGACACATTGTTATTGTGTTTGAAGAAATAATTTTAACTCATGGAAGCAAATTGTCTTGCAATACACCTCTGCCTATTTTGTAGCCTCAAGATGTTGGTGCTATCTTGAAATTTAACTTTTAGAGGATTATGAACATGGTACTGGATTCTGCATCTTTTCAAATAAATAGGAATATTTTGTTATGTTTGAAGAACAAATGATGCTTGTAGTTCTCAGCAAACTTGTGACACTTGCCATCTACAATCACTTTTAATTAGAATAAATGTTTGCCATGTTTATCATAAATAAACTTCCTTTAAACTTTCGTAGGATAGTTAAAGATGCCAAGCTTCAGGATCATGGTGAAAGGATAATCGAGACATTTTTCCTTATAGGAAGTTGATTAAGCAAACAATATCTGTCAAACTTATTATATTCCAAAATTAGGAAATCAAATCATTTATTAGATTTCTTTCCTTGTCAATGTTTCAGTTATTTACATGTCCCATCCAATCTATAATGGAATTTTTGCAGTCCATTGTTACATATTTTGAGATTTTGGAGATTATATGAGAGCCATTTTATAGCAACAGGTGAGATATGGGTTATATATGCTAACTCTATTTTCTTCATGTTGGTTGCTAACAAAGTGGGGCCCACAGATGTTGGTGAGAGTTAGGTTTATCTCTCTACATGAAGTAATCTAGCAAACTGTTGGAATCAACAGTGCATGTGATTATGATGCTCGAGTGCATGAACGAGAGAGCATTTGTAACAATCTATATTCTAGAGAAAATCTTTGTAATGAAAGGAAGTGATTGACAGGCAAAGCACATACTTGAGAGGGTTAACTTGTTTAAATACAAATACGATATGTTTTAATACCAAAATTTAGCATATGAAATGTTTTTCATATTGTTGTATCTGTATGTCGAAGTTGTCTATCTTGTGACCAACTGAATTTACAAATTGCAATACTTCTTTTAACTAGAAATGCCTTGCAATTGCATCAGAAGTTGCAATCATTTCTACTTTCCTGGCTCGTGCATATAGATGAGCAAATCCTCAATGCATGATGAAAATATGAATATGTGATCAATCATTGTTTATTTTATGAAATAAGGTGTTTTATTTATGTCACATGTGATTCCAATGTAGTGCAAAACTGCAAATAATTATGAAATCATGCATGTTAAACATTTCTCATGTTTTGACAAGATAGATATCTATTTTCATATATAATTGCTGACTTTAAAGATTAGTTTACACAGTCTATCTGGAATCAATGATCTAGTAGCACTTATAACCATAATTTTTGCACCCTTATTCAAGACTCAAAATTAATTTCTGCCAAGGATGAGCATGCACCCACTTCAAAGTGCAACGTACCTTCAGAAGGTTTGGTTTCAGTTTCAGCAAAGTCTAGTTTTGCTTCATCTGTTGGTCTTGTTGTTGAAGAGGAAATCCAAAATGTTTTGATGACCATGGGTCCAATGAAAACACAAGATTTAGTTGCCAAATCTAAACCAAGTGAAGGAGGTTAGTTGTATGTTTTTATTATTTTTAAACATGGGTTTGTTTTCTTTCTTTAACTACTAATCTGTACAGAAAATACAAGTTTAGTAGCTACGCTTGCAAGTTTAATCAGGAATACCAAAAATGATAGTTGCACAGTCTCTATCATTATTTGAAATGCATTTATAAACAATGCTAACTTACCATTTAAAGTGCCAGACAAGTAAAACTTCTTTATTGGAAGTCTTATAGATTCCATATTGTGCTTATTGTTGCAGACATTTTTTAACTATTTGTTTGTCAATTTGTTTTACTAGGCAGTTAATTTACATTATACTAATACAATTCTATTTCAATTGCAATGTATTACTATGCAAACAGGTTAATTTTTCTACTATTGTCCTGCAATAGTCTAAGACCTAAATTCAGATCTGGCCTGGATGCTTTGACAAAGTTTGTTTTTAAGAGAATCAAACCAAGGCAGGTTGGCGCAACACTAATGACTGGTCCAATTCTTGTTGGAATCACAGAGTCATTTTTGGATGCTCTAACAATGGTCATCTTGATGTTAACATATATGGGGATCTGATTCAGATTTCAAATGTAAAACAAGCTAAATTAAGGAGTCTATTGAAGTGCAAAAGAAACTTCTAAAGAAAGGAGAGGAAGTTTGTTTGTTTGTAAAATAAAAAAATGTGTTAAAATATTGTTTGCCAAAAGGATTTCTTTGATAAAACATATGTGGTTTCACTTTTCAACTAAAAAAAAAAGAACTTTTGTATCAAACATGTGTATGTAAATGGTTGGTATTTATATTTACGACATTTTATGTAATGTATTTTTGAGACAAATTATGTAGTGCAAATAATTCTTAATTTATGTTTGTTATTGCAATCATTTGATATAATTGTCTAGTTCACTGGCATTATAATATGTAATTATTGATGTTACAAATAAAAAAATATCAATAAATGGTTAATATATTGACAAAGCTTGTGGTTAATTGTTGTTATAATATATATGTTGTTATAGTGTATATGTACTAACAGGAGATTGAGTGGTGTCAGTAAATAATTAATATAGTAATAGTTTATATAGTTAGTGATAAAAGAAATAAAATTGTGTCAGTAAATATTAATTTTTGGTGACATTTATATCTTTTTAGTCGTCGATAAAGTTACTTTTTTGAGATAGTAACTTTAGTGACTGTTGGTAAATCAAATATGTGTAGTGACAAAAAAAAACGTCATAATAAACAATTTTTATTAACGGTTATAAAAAAACATAACAATACCATTTAGTGATGGGACTTTAGTCGATGGTTAGTCAACTATCACTATATCTATACTGACGGTTTAATGTGTTTTTACCAACAACCAGGGTCATTAGAAAAAGGTTGTTTTCTTATAGTGTTTGCAGTAGGTTGTGGTTGGGTTTTGAGGTGTTTGGTAGTGCTTTTGAGTTATTTATGAAATGATTTTCAAATGTTTTTTCAAAGAGGATTTGGAAAGAAATGCATAAGTTTTATAAAGATATTGGAAAAAGGTTTTCCAACGTTTTGGAGGATTGAGAGGTTGAAGCTTCTAGTTGATAGACTAGAGATAATTAATACCCTTGGATGGTTGAGAGTTAGTTGATTAGGATGAGGTTTGTGTAGTTTTGTCATGGTTTTTGAGAAACCAAGAGGGTCGTAGAATTATAATGATGGACCAAAGACACATAATATCCCTATAGGGTCAGGTGCGAGTTTGAGATTGATATTTTGTAGTTTCTAGAGGATTAAAAAACCTTGGGTGAGGGTCTGCAAACCAAAAGACTAAGGATGAAGTTGGGACCAAGAGGGCAAAATAGTCTGGTTGATGGACCAGGGATGAGTGATACCTCTGGAAGGTCAAGAGTTAGATGAGTAGGCATGAAGTCTTAGAGAGTTGTACTTGCTAGACTAGGAGGTGAAAAAGTCCTCTAGGTGGTCAGGTGCAACAGTCTTAAGGGCACCAAGAGGATGGACCTTGTGTGTATGGTCTTTGTGTGGATAGGTTAAGGTTTCTTAGAGTACATGTAGACACTCCAATATGCTTGCAAATAGATCAAAATCCTAAAAAAATGAAACAAAACCCTAGGAAAATCCTAAAGACCCTAAAATACAAAACAAAATCCTAAAAAA
>JAMKQA010008411.1:0-23946 GCA_024699735.1 Posidonia australis | reverse complement strand
AGAAGCATCCATCTGCATAGCATACCATCATAATCATTGCATTTTGCTAATGAGTTTGCTTTTGTGCATAGGGTTCTGATCTGTGAGGTTCCTTAGCCTGAGCTCCAGATCTTTCCTTTCCCTAACTCTGTTTGCGACCCTACTTTCGATCGCATTCCTCGAGTTATTCGTCATTTCCGACTGCAGTGTGTGGTCCTTGCCGTTTGTTATCGTTAGATCGCACTCATACCATCCTAATAGATGTTGACGATGCATATGTTATTATCCTTCATCAAGCAATTCATGCTCCCTTCCAAGGTCAATGCTCTAGAGATAGCAACAGCAAAGAGGAAGAAATGGTCATTGTTCCAGAGATCGCTCGCTTTAATTAATTAATAAAGAGGAATTGATAATGGCATTGTACTTAACATTGGCCAATCTTATGGTTTTTCTTTGGATTTGCTGGATCCTTAGTATTTTTGTATTAGCTGGGACTTTGATTTTGTTTCTTCCTGGTGGTGGACTCATAGCCAGGAATTATTAATATTATTACCGTTTCCAAAAAAAGTGTCTATGTCAATTATCAAGTGGTCTAATAAAGTCTAGGATCCACATGACCATTCTTATATATTTTTATATCCATCTGCAGTGTGTGGTCCTTGCCGTTTGTTATCGTTAGATCGCACTCATACCATCCTAATAGATGCTGACGATGCATATGATATTATCCTTCATCAAGCAATTCATGCTCCCTTCCAAGGTCAATGCTCTAGAGATAGCAACAGCAAAGAGGAAGAAATGGTCAATGTTCCAGAGATCGCTCGCTTTAATTAATTAATAAAGAGGAATTGATAATGGCATTGTACTAAACATTGGCCAATCTTAAGGTTTTTCTTTGGATTTGCTGGATCCTTAGTATTTTTGTATTAGCTGGGACTTTGATTTTGTTTCTTCCTGGTGATGGACTCATAGCCAGGAATTATTAATATTATTACCGTTTCCAAAAAAAGTGTCTATGTAAATTATCAAGTGGTCTAATAAAGTCTAGGATCCACATGACCATTCTTCTATATTTTTATATCCATCTGCAGTGTGTGGTCCTTGCCGTTTGTTATCGTTAGATCGCACTCATACCATCCTAATAAATGCTGACGATGCATATGATATTATCCTTCATCAAGCAATTCATGCTCCCTTCCATGGTCAATGCTCTAGAGATTGCAACAGCAAAGAGGAAGAAATGGTCAATGTTCCAGAGATCGCTCGCTTTAATTAATTAATAAAGAGGAATTGATAATGACATTGTACTAAACATTGGTCAATCTTATGGTTTTTCTTTGGATTTGCTGGATCCTTAGTATTTTTGTATTAGCCGGGACTTTGATTTTGTTTCTTCCTGGTGGTGGACTCCTAGCCAGGAATTATTAATATTATTACCGTTTCCAAAAAAAGTGTCTATGTCAATTATCAAGTGGTCTAATAAAGTCTAGGATCCACATGACCATTCTTCTATATTTTTATATCCATCTGCAGTGTGTGGTCCTTGCCGTTTGTTATCGTTAGATCGCACTCATACCATCCTAATAAATGCTGACGATGCATATGATATTATCCTTCATCAAGCAATTCATGCTCCCTTCCAAGGTCAATGCTCTAGAGATAGCAACAGCAAAGAGGAAGAAATGGTCAATGTTCCAGAGATCGCATACATGACTCCCACCCATAAATGTCACTAGCTCATTAATGGCAAATTGTTGTGGCTATCTTCTTTTAAACATCTAGATCAAATGTCACTAGCTCATTAACGGCAAATTGCTTTGACTATCTTTTTCTGAACAAATAAATCAAATCCTTAGCTCTCCCTTCTTTGGCCTACGTTCCTTGGGTTGTCATAGGTTCTAATTTCAAACACAGATTTAAGAATCCAATACGTAAATGAATACAAGAGAAGTAGAGAATCAATACGAAATTGAATACAAGAGAAGTAGGAAAGAGGAATAAACTAGAGAAGTAAGAACGAGAGAGAAGAAACAACCTTCACATGCTTTGCCTTTGGAGTAGAGGTTGAAAAATCAATGTTATAGTATATTTCAAAGTAAAAGTTTTGTTGGAGCAGATTCTTCAATGAATAGGAGTAGAATCAAAGGTTGTCAAATGCACCCTTATAATTTAAGTTTAAGAATCAGTGCTATATTATATTTTAGTCTACTCAAGATTTTTTGATGCAATCAAATAACAAAACATATTCATGTCCATAGGAGTCATGTTGTCACGTCCCAAATTTTCCACAATAATTTAAACAAATTAAATTACAGGAAAATTAAAGCTAAATAGAAAATATCTAACTACCAAGAACCTGTGTGTGCGGCTAGCAGACTCCTATCTATATGCACTACGTTAAATTCATTTTAAAACATCATTTCCATTTTCTTTTAAAACATTTATAATCTCTATCTAAACCATGCTCTTTCAAAACACATCTTTTCTCAATTTATGCATTTTTAAACCTTTGATGCAATCCAAGAAATCCACATTCTCAACCAGATCTAGTCTAAAACATAGAGCCTTGCAGGTCTCAAAGCAAAACCACATACATTGGCTGGTAATTGGTTTAAATCACAATTTTTACTTCTAGCTAGAATTTGGGCCAAAATCATAGGCCAAAACAACAAATCCTATCCCAGCTTATATCACACAGTTTATTTCCACTTTTCTTATTAGTGTTACCTTGATCAGAGGTAACTAGACACACAAGTAGTAGGTGAGGACACTATTGCTCCTACCTTCCTACATTGCTGCGATAAAGTTCTCCGTGTGGGAAGACACTATCCTAGCCAACATGCCTCAATTTCATTTTATATGCACGGGATACATCTTTGCTTGACGTCCCATCGATGACCTAAACACCTAGGTTTATCTACCTAGGCTCATCCTACATTGTCTCAAACTCAGTAATCACGGTCGTATCTGACAATTGGTTTCATTGGAGTCTCACGCTCCTACCACATTGTCGACACCAACCCTTTGTGGTTCCTAAACACATTATCATTTCTTTTCAAAACTCTTGGGTTTTATTTTAAAACCATTACACATTCTCTTTTCTTTGTAGAGAATCATTCCCATGCAACCATGACCCTCTATTTAAGTCCTAGGCTCAAAATTACATAAAATCATTTTAGGGCCTCAGGCCCAAAACCACTTTCAAATTCATTTATTTGGATTCCATATTCTTCCATGTCATCCACATGGGGAATACCTCATTAACACTTGTCCATTATCCTTTTTAAACCATTCATTTTCATTTTACATACATCTTTACTCGTATTGGCCAAGGGTCTGGTTTGGCAAACTGAACTAGATCGGTATACCGATCTAGGCATCAACACCCAAAATGGTCGATCGACCAAAATCTCCTGAAACAAAAGATCAGACATTTTTGATCTATCGAATTAGGGTCTTTGGTTGAATACTTACAGAAAAACGACTTGTCGAGCCAAAATCAGCATACCGAAATTCTTGATTTCAATAAACCTCTCTTGTGCCCTACCCATTCGTTTGCCAAAATTGGGACCTTTGATGGACATATCAAACATGTATCAAAAAATCATACATTAAACATGAGATGTAGACCTTTGAGTTTACTTCAAAACCCCTCAAACCATTTACAAATCCATTAAGCATGTTGTTCTAAATAAAATCACAAGGCATGATGCTCATTCATAAACACTGTAGCAAGCATATGAAATTCAATCAAAAACCCAATAAAATCTCCACTACCTAGCATGATCTCTACACATTCATGCTATTCACCACATTTCCATCCTTACTACTATTTTCCATGATTTATCAAGAATTGTTACGCCATTTTTATGCATTTAATCCATTTTCCCCAAAATGAAGGAAAAGAAGGAAGGAAGGGGTCACGTATTTGGATCGGCACTCTGGCGACCTCGACCACCACATGGTGCACCTGTGGCAAGCCTCCAGCAATCCCTGGCCACTAGCGATCGTGCATTCAGAGTTCCTCTCTACCTGAGCACTGACTCCACCTTTCTCTCCCTCTCTCTCTCGTTTGCCATTACCTTCGACGCCATTCCTCTTGTCCTTCTTAAGCTCCTCTACCCTGGTCACTTCTGTGAATCCCACTAATTGTCGCCCTACCATACATATGATGGAGAGGATGGGTCGTCATAAGCAAGCTATGGAGGCATGGGTGAGGACAAAAGAAAGAAGGAAGAAAAGATAGGGAAGGAGGAGATTCACGCGTGAGGGGTGGGGAGAGAGAAAAGAAAATAAAAAGGGAAAGAGAAAGGAGAAAAGGAAGGGCACACAGATCAAGACAACTGTGCATCCTTTAATCAGATCCCACATTGGTCCCACAACCACAAATAGGTGCATAGAAAGCCAACGAACCTCTACACACACTAGAAACATCAGATTATCCATTAACTAACCATTTATACAAAATGACAATTAATTACATGGTTTATAATTAAAAATGGATAATCAGGCCTAAGTGTTTTCACTATATGAGTACAATAAAAGAGTATCAAAAAGATATAATCCAAGTTAAATACAATAATGCTCAAGTAGGACTCAACTAAGTCCATGTAACACCTCGGTCCAATTGTCCATTTTAATGTAAAACCATTATAATATTGTAATATTTGTGTGAATGGTTTAATTATGGATTATCAGATATTGGTGGTTTATGGCTAGGTTGTTTTGGTTCCCTAGTTGGTGGGATTCTCTGGCTTCTAGTGCACCTATGTGTGTGCGTGTGGGACCTGTGTGGACTGGGTTAAACCGAGCACAGTTGTCTTAGTTTGTGTGTTCGTCTTTTTCCTCTCTCTTTTCCCCTTTTTTTTCTTTTTCCCCTCACTTTCTCCCCCACCACTCACATGAACCACCCTTTTCTCCTTCTTTTCCTCTTTATTTCCCCCACTCACAAGACCCTTGCTCGTCCCATCCCCTCCAAGCATAGCTTTGGCAGAAGGCTACGAGACTGGCGGGTATCATGGAGATGGCAATGGCGGAAGAGGTTAAGAGGGGGTGGACAGGTGGCGTTGGGGAAGAGGGGGTGGATAAGTGGCGTCTCGAGGCTAGGGTTGTGATCCGCAGGTTGAGGTGCTTTGTGGCATGACGAGTAGGTATGATACTCCTACTGTCACTATGAGTACTGAGGTTTGGGTGTTGTCGGGTGTGGAGGTATGACACTCCCTCTTGAGCATCGTGTGTAGAGGACGCCATGAGAAGGCATACCTTGTGATGGTCATTACGGGTAAGACATGTGCCCTGTAGCTGGTAGCATCCTGAGAGACAGGACGACCTTCCCAAGGAGGAGTTGGATTTTAGAGGGTTCTCCAGGTGAGAGAATCACGGGACGGTAGTTGGCTCCTGCAAAGGGTGGCACACCGTGGCAGTACAAAACACCGTAGTTGCTCCTCAATGGACTGCTTGTGGCCAGAGTTGGTTGCTTGGCGCCAGACTTCCCGACTCACTGTGTGGTTTTGGCCATTAAGGGCCTTACTTGTGGTTTTGGTTAGTAGAGCCCTGGTTGTGGTTTTAGCAGTGTGGGCTTGGTTTGTGGGATTTTAGAGAAAATAATTTGCGAAACGAATTTAAAAAGGAAAATTAATATAGTTTTATTTTCCATAGTTTTCGTGGGGTGCATGCTAGGTGACTTTTGTCACTCGTGTTTCCTCATGTTTTGGGTTGCAGGTGCAGACATGTAGTGGATTTTTAGCATAGTGCATATAGATTGGAGTCTCATAGCCGCACACACAAGTTCTTGGTAGTTTGATATTCTCTGTTTAGTTTTAATTTCCAGTAATTTAATTTACTTTAAATTATTAAATTCATTTCGCAAACTCTTTTCTCAAAACCTCGTAAACTAGGCCCACACCGGCCAAAACCTCAACCAAGGCTTTACTAGCCCAAAGCCACAAGCAAAGGTCCTCAATGGCTAAAACCACACAACAGTGAGTCGGGAAGCCCGGCGCTAGGCAACCTAATTCTGGCCACATGTAGTCCATCGAGGAGTGACCCCATCGTTCTGCACTGCCACGGTGAAGCCACCCTATGCTGGAGCGATCACCGTCCTACGATTCTCCCTACCTGGAGAACCCTCACAGGGCCAACACCTCCCTGGGAAGGCTGTCCTGTCTCTCAAGATGCTACCAGTTACGGGGCACGTGTCCCACTCGCACTGGCCACCACAGGGTATGCCTCCTCACGGCGTCCTCCACACACGGTGCTCAGGAGGGAGTGTCATACCTCCACATCGGACAACACCCGAGCCTCAGTGCTCACAGCGACAGTAAGAGTATCATACCTCCCCGTCATGCCACAAGACACCTCAACCCGCAGACAACAATCCTAGCCTCAAAACGACAGTCAAGGAGTCTCATACCTCCAGGACCTGACGCCCCTTAGCCTCAGGTATCTCAGCCCCCCGACCTCGACCAGGGAGTCGCGCTCGACCACCTGAGAATGTCGTCACATTCCCTGGTCTCGATGACATGGTCCCACACTGTCTCGGCCCGCACAAAGAAAACTAGGAAATCATTTTCCAAAATAGGCTAACCATTTCCTTAAAATCCATTTTCCAAACCATTTTCATATCTTTTGAAAATTCTTCCAAAACCTCAGCAAAGCGACGCGTCAGGTGTCTCAGGGAACCACCACTAATGGCCCATAATCCCATCTCAGAGGGAAAAGACACGGCAATCCAGAAAGCCATCGAAAACACATTTTTTAAACTTGTTTGGGCCCAGAAATCGGTATGCCTAAAATCAGATTCGGTATGTCGAAATCTCCTGATTCGATAGACTTGTCCGGATCGGTCGACCGAACTAGGGTCAATAGTCAACACTCAAGCCAAGTTCGGTATACCGTCCAAAAACAAATGACTGAATTTCGACTAGAGGACCAAACTGACAAAAAAATGGTATGCCAATCGGAATCGGTATACCGAAATCCACTGATTCGGTATGCCGTTTCCATTTCGGTATGCCGAATTCTGCAAAACCAGAAAACGGTCTAAAACCCTACAATCCAAAATCACCCCAACTGGGACCTCCAATCGGACCCTTTAAACAAACACCAAAGATCTTGCATAAAACATATGGTGTAGACTCTCGAGTCTACTCCAAAACCCAATAAACAAAACTGAAATCCATTCACTATGCATCAAGATATAAAATCAGGAAGACAGAAGGGTCAAATGGACTCAAAATGCACCATTCACCATAAATGCCAATAAATTCTCCATAAATTCACAATAAATCACAATAAATTTTAGGAAAGTAAATTTACCTAGTTTTCATGCAATCCTAGCATTTTCTACCAATTTCATGCTCTCCATTACATGAGGTGGAGATGCGTACTTGAGAAACGTTCTGGCGATCCTCAGTCGACTCCTATGACCACAACACAACCATGGCCACGGGAGCACTCCACGCAAGCTCCGCGCACAACCCCGAGCAACCACGGCTCTCCGCTTCGTTCCCTCGACCTCTTCCTCTCTCTCGACGCGCGTGCGAAGGAAGAACAGGGGAAAACAAAGGAGGTAGGGGAGACGAGTGGAAAGGAGGAGGGGGAAGGAGAAGGAAGGAGAAGGAGAAGTGGGGAGGAAGAGAAAGAAGGTGGAGGAGGAGGGGAAAGGAAGAAGAAGGAAGGAGGAGACGGGATCCCTCCAAGAACACAGTTTCCTATATTAGATCCCCTACTGCTCCTACAAATGTCCGCCCGCCCCCGCAACGCTAAGTAGTGTATGCACCCACAACAACACCTACAGCACCGCATGAATAACACATTACCCACACTGCCACACCAGTGTACCATACCCCACCGGCCAGGACGCGCCCACCGTTGGAATATCCGTAGCCGAAGCGACAACGCTGTGACAAGCGCCACTATACCCCATTAGTGGAGCCATTGAGCATGGTATTCCTAAAGGTCGCGTCCCTACTGAGGCTGCCTAAGGTGTGCCCACCGCCTAATCCACTTCTTGCCTGGTATAACGCGAATGCATTCTGCAAATTTCCATCGGGTCATAGGTCACTCGATGGATAATTGCCTGACACTGAGGGACGTTTTCCAGGACTTGATTGACCAAAAAGTCATAGTGATTAGTACTCAGGCAGCCGGCCCAGCACCGACACCAGTAGCCGCACAAGCACCACCTGCACACACCAATATAGTTAGTCAGCCTTTGCCATAGCATTCACCCTCGGGAGCATCAAGTTCCTCGAGAGTCAATTTTGTTTCTTCTTCTGAGTCTATTTCACCCCCCCCCATCCCTCCAACCGATTTGATTCATGATGAGTCGTCCCCTTTTCCCCACCAGCTGTATCGCTCTTTCCTCGGCGATTCTGAGGAATCTATTAATATGTTTCGTCCAGTTGTCGAGTTGGAGTACACCGTGGCGTCGCCTGTCATATACTCCCAGCCTCTAGCCCCGATTTGTTTATCTGCCTGGCCCCAGTCTGGGCTGAGTCACCCATCCTATCCTCAGACCCACCAATATCCTCGGACCCACCAACAGCCTCAAACTTATCCTCAGACTTACCCTCGTGCTTACCCGCATTCTTCCACCACGCCTGTACAGTTAATCGCCCACCCCCGGTTGTTGTGACTCTTACCCATGACACGCATCGTGTCCCTTACAACTACGCCACAAGAATGTGCGCAGAAGTGAAACGATCGGGTAGAGTTTACAAACCCCCAACACCAAGGCCTATTTCCTCAACACAGAACCCAAACCTGTCACAGGCCCAGTCTAGATCGCTAGCACCCATAGCACCAACCCCTGTCCAATTACAGGCACACTCCCCACAACTGCCTATGCCTAGAGTAGCACCACCTGTCCTTGCCAGTAGTAGCCAACCCTTAGCTGATATAACCGGGCAACTTAAAAAGGTTAAAGCCGATATCTCTATTTGGGACCTAATCCGCACATCGGCAGAGCATAGAGAAGCCTTCCTCAGAGTTTTCCAAGCTACCCGTGTATCCCCAACCATAGAGCCAGCTACTCTAGAATGCATGGTAGGAATGATAGCAGCGTCACAAGTTATCTCCTTCTCTAGTCTAGAGTTACCTCCATTTTGCACCAACCATAATTCCCCCTTGTTCATCATCGCACAGTATCGGAGCTTTCACGTCCCTCTCACATTGGTAGACAATGGAGCAGGCTTAAATGTTTGCCCCTTGCGTACGGCAAGTGCAATCGGATTCAAGTCCGAAGACATTACACCAGCCACAAAAGGGATGAAAGCTTTCAATAATACGCATCATAATGCACTTGGGATCTTAATCATTCCTTTGACCATAGGCCCTGCTTGCTTCGACGTAGAATTCTATGTCGTTGATATTGAACCCTCCTTCAACCTTTTGCTTGGACGCCCTTGGCTTCACAAGCAACAGATCATTCCCTCAACCCTCCATCGTATGATTAAGTTCTGCTGGGATGACAATGTTGTTGTTGTCATGGCGGAAGATATGGAGAAGGTTGAGTCAATCTCTGCAGTAGCCCCCTAAACCATCCATTTTGAACCAAAACCTTCTGATGTCCTTTATCGGGTTAACTAGTTTGAGCCGATTAATTTCATTCCTCCTTTTAAGCCCACCGGCCATTTGGCCACTTGCGGTAACCCCCATTTGATGGTTGATAATTTGTGTCGCAAGTGGGGATATGAGAAAGGATCGCCTCTTGGGCGTCATGGCCAAGGAATCGCCGAGCCGATCGAGGTAGAAGAATGGATAGAGCGCGAAGGCTTGGGGTATGAATGTCAGAATCAGAAGAAGAGATCGCCACGCTTTGGTAAGTCTTCCAAGATGTTTATTCCACAGAATTTAGCAATCTTCACCTGTGCAGGCATCTTGGATCCAAATCAAAGCTCGTACACAGTGTCGGTATCACAGCCATCAGTTTGGGTTTATCCAGAAGAATCATATATAGAAAACGGCCAGTCAAAGACAGAGCAGGGCCTTGAGCACGTCAGCGAGCAGTCACAGAAGTATTCAGCATTTTTAATGTCAGAACTGTCAACAGTCGGTCAGGTAGTAGTGTTGGAGGATTCAGTCCAGAAGGCAGACTCAGGGAGTGGCCTGGAAGATGATGTAATTGGAGATCTGGACGTTTTATTCCAAGAACAGCTAGATGTGCTCACAGAAGACTTGGCAGAAAACGACCGAGTCAAGAAGGGAAAGGCGGTCATGTCACCACCGTAGACAGAATCACCAGTACCACCCCAGGACCAAGTTTCAATTATGGTCCTGCATGAGACAGAGAAGAGGGATGCTAGACCAATGGAGTTAATCTCCTGTCAGCTAGGAGGCAGATTTAGTTGGTATTGGCAGTATAAACCTCACATGGAGGGTGAGTGTCAAAAAAAAAAACAACTTGAGTTGAGCGCAAGTGAAACAGGCGGCAGTAGTCTCACTAGCTTGCAGCAAGACAGCCGCCAGCATGCAGAATCTTTTGTAAATAGCAGAGAAGAAAAAGAAAATCCAAAAAATATCAAAAAATGTCAATAGACAGGCAGAGGTAGGGACCCCCAGCTCCTCAGGTCATCCAGACAGGCAAGCAGAAGATGTGGCACAATGCCGATATAAGAACATGAAGGTCACTGTGACTATCATGAAGCGCCATCAGGGTGCGAAATCAGAAGAGATCCTTTCAGTTGACATCACAGATCCGACAATTGAGCAAGAAATCCTGTCAGAGCTTATTGCCTACGGAGAGGAGGATGAGATTAATGAAGCAGATGATGACGTAAATGAGCCACTGCAGTTCCTATTTCATGATAATGACCTAGAAGGTCCAAATCTTCATCGCAGTTTCTATTTCATGATAATGACCTGGAAGGTCCAAATCTTCATGTAGAAGAGGAGACGGAGCTTATCAATATCGGCACGACAGAAGATATTAAAGAAACACACATCAGTGCCAAATTATCACCACAAGCAAAGGTAAAATTTATAACTTTCTTGAAAGAGTATGTAGATGTCTTTGCATGGAGCTATGATGACATGGTTGGGTTAGACATTGAGGTAGTAGTACATACATTACCACTAACACCAAATTCGAAGCCAGTCAAGCAGAAGCTTCGTAGATGGCGACCTCAGTGGCTCCTGAAGCTTAAGGAGGAAATCATGAAGCAGTATAAAGTCAATTTTCTTAAGGTTGTGCTGTATCCTAAGTGGCTCGCCAATGTGGTGCCTATGCCGAAGAAAGATGGGCAGGTTCGCATGTGCATTGACTATCGAGATCTCAATAAAGCGAGCCCCAAAGACGATTTCCCGCTCCCCTACATAGATATTCTGGTGGACAACACCATAGGACATAAAATGTTGTCATTTATGGATGGGTTTTCAGGATATAATCAGATTAGAATGGCCGAAGAAGATATGGAGAAGACGTCTTTCATTACCCCATGGAGAGTCTTCTGTTATAGAGTAATGCCATTTAGACTAAAGAATGCAGGCGCAACATACCAGAGGGCCATGACAGCATTATTCCATGATCTTATGCACTAAGAGGTTGAGGTGTATGTGGATGACATGATTGCCAAGTCAAAAAAGCCCAAGGATCATCTCTCCTATTTAAAGAAATTGTTTGACCACCTGAGGAGGTATAAGCTCCGCCTCAACCCCAACAAATGTGTATTTGGGGTATCTTCTGGAAAGCTCCTGGGTTATATTATCAGTCAGAGAGGGATTGAAGTGGACCCTCACAAGGCTAGAGCTATTATCGACATGCCTCCCCCTACCACTGAGAAGGAAATTCACGAATTGTTGGGGTGGTTGCAGTACATTAGCCGGTTCATTGCACAACTTACACCTATATGTGAACCAATATTCAAGATCCTGAGGA
Source organism: Posidonia australis (assembly GCA_024699735.1). Taxonomy (NCBI): domain Eukaryota; kingdom Viridiplantae; phylum Streptophyta; class Magnoliopsida; order Alismatales; family Posidoniaceae; genus Posidonia; species Posidonia australis. The sequence goes on along the minus strand of JAMKQA010008411.1, from coordinate 12,089 downwards.
AGAATGCCCAAACACACTGGAATGATGAATGTCAAGCAGCCTTTGACAAGATCAAGTAGCTTCTGGCAAAACCTCCAATGTTAGTTCCTCCCACGCAAGGACGACCTCTGTTATTATATCTCTCAACAACGCAGTATTCTATGGGCACAGTCCTGGGACAGCATGATGAATCAAAGCGTAAAGAGAGGGCTATCTACTACCTCAGTAAGAAGTTCAATGACTGCGAGGTCAAGTACAGCCCAATAGAGAAAGCCTGCTTATCTTTGGTGTGGGTCGCTCAGTGTCTCAGGCATTACATTATGGCATACCCAGTCTTGCTATTATGCCGGCATGATCCTATCAAGTATTTATTTCATAAGCCAACCTTGGTGGGAAGATGTGTGAAATGGCAAGTGATGTTGTCACAATATGATATCACATTTGTCACACAGAAGTCCATGAAAGGACAAGCGATGGCAGATCATTTGGCCAACCTACCCTTGCCAGAATATCAGCCGCTGCAGACACAATTCCCAGACGAAGACATCTTATTTGCCATGGGCGACGAAGAATCAGAAATCCCTCAAGACAAGCATCAATGGTGTCTATATTTTGACGATGCAGTCAAAAAAAGAGGAAGAGGCATTGGTGTAGTTTTGGCAACGCCGCAAGGACAGCTAATCCCCTTTGCAAAAAAACTAACATTTGAATGCACCAATAACGAAACTGAATATGAGGCATGCATTCTAGGACTACATGTGGCAAAAGACCAGGGTGTCCGAGAACTCCAAGTATATGGAGACGCAATGTTGGTCATTTCACAAATCAATGGTGATTGGAAAACAAAAGACCAAAAACTTGTGTTATATCATGAGCATTTGCTGAAGCTGATTGATGAGTTCGATAATGTCAAGTTTTCCTTCATGAGTCCAGCCAAGAATGCTTATGCATACGCTTTAGCTACCCTGGCATCATGGTTATCTCTCCTAGAGGCACAGGCTATGGATATCTCAGTCACTTGTGTAGAGCAACCAGCACATTGCATGCATATTCAGGAAGCACCACCAACAGATGAATTGCCCTAGTATAATGATATTAAAATTTTCTTGGAGACTGGCAGTTTCCCTTCTGGCATTTCCGCAACAGATAAGAAAACTTTGATACGGTTGGCCTCCAAATATGTGCTCGGGGCAGGGCAGCTACACAGAAGATCTAATAATCAAATGCTTCTTAGGTGTGTGGACAAGAAGGAGGCAGATATGTTAATGTTAAAGGTTCATGCAGGCACCTGCGGTCCACATATGAATGGTGTTCTCTTAGCCAAAAAGATTATGCTGCAGGGATATTTCTGGTCCACTATGGAAACAGATTGTTGCCGATTTGTGAGAAGATGCCACAACTACCAAATACATGGCAATTTTATACATGCTTCCTCACAATAGTTACATAGCATGTCATCGCCTTGGCCTTTTTCCACTTGGGGAATTCATGTTATCGGGGCCATTCATCCAGCAGCATCCAACGGACATCGTTACATTCTTGTAGCCATCAATTATTTTACAAAGTGGGTCGAGGCGGCATCATATAAGACAATAACAGCTGCAGTCACAGAAAAATTTATCAAGAATAATATTGTCGCCAGATATGGAGTTCCACATGCCATCATATCAGATAATGGGACCAATTTCATAGCAAGGAGAGTTGAGGATTATCTTCAGAATTACAAGATTAAGCATCAAAGATCCTCCCCTTATCGGCCGCAGATGAATGTAGCAGTGGAGTCGGCCAATAAAAAATTGATAAAGATCTTGAAAAAGATGGCTGAGACCCACAAGGACTGGCATGAGAAGCTGCCTTATGCATTGTGGGCTTACAGGACCTCGGTCCAGACATCGATGGGAGCAACACCGTATTCTCTGGTATATGGTATGGAAGCGGTCCTTCCTTTCGAAGTAGAAATTCCATCATTAAGAATTTTGAAGGAAGCAAAATTAGATAAGGCAGAATGGATTCAAGATCGCTGTGTTCAGTTGGACTTAATTGATGAATGCAGACTGCAAGCCTTACACCATGCCCAATGCTACCATAAGCGAGTGGCCCAAGCATATCAGAAGAAGGTCCAGCACAGAAGTCTTAAGCCAGGCGATTTGGTTTTGCGCGCCATTCATTTGCCCGATGCTCGAGGAAAATTCAGGCCCAATTGGCATAGACCATTCATAGTAAAAGAGGTCCTGTAAGGAGTTGCAATCATTCTTGAAGACATGGATCGTGGGGTGAAATTAGAGCCTATCAACGCTTCTTATCTGAAAAAAATATTATCAATGATCCCCAGTCAATCTCAAGCCTTGCACTGTGAACCCTGCATCTCTATGTTTTTTTTGCATCCGCATGTTAGTATTTTAGGCTATTGCATCCCAACATAACATAAATCATATTTTGTACTGCATCATAATTAAGCATCATCATTGCCCAATGAGGAAAATCGGAAGCTAGCCTGCTTAGGAAGAGTTTGGTCTTCCTCACGTGTTACTACCCATGTGACTTAGGGAGTGAGGGAGTGATTATTCATGGAACATGGATGAAATGTGCAAAATCCCAAGGGGCCTATACCTCCAGAGGGAGGGAAAAATGATAGGTCGTGAGTGAGGGAGAGCAATAAAGAAAAAAATACAGTCTTAGGAGCACAAAAAAAAAAAAAAAAAGACAAAAGTTGTAGAAAGAAGTCAACTCCAACGAGAGAGGTATATAGGACAACTCTATCCCTATCACATAACTTGGAGAGGAGTTGAAGCATACACCAACAAAGCTTACATTTAGAAAGGGACTAGCCACCCCTTTAGCCCAAAGACTAGCAGCCACCTTCTCAGCTTAGGTGTTTATTACCTCCAAGTAGGGGTAGGGTCAACCAATATGCCTTTGAGGGCATAAAAGAAATGTGAATTATTAAAAGAGTAGGTGTAGGGCCCTAGGAGTTTGGCACGGGGTCCATGATCTCCAAAAGAGAGCTACAAATAAACCTAAGTGTCTAGGTTAGTGCCATGTGAGTTGAGGGCATTTTAACTTCTTATGGCAGGCAATACAAGCTTCCTTGGCACTGAGGATACCAACGTCTATAAATCATGCATCAATCTTGCCTCTGCATTGTATTCAGCATTTAGTTTTTAATCGCACATATTTGCATCACTTTGCAAGGCATTTGTCCATATTCCAACCAGGGGCATGCCAACTGCCCTTTTGAGTTGTAATTTTGGCTAATGAGAATTCTGACTAGGGGCATGTTAGTCGCTTCTTCGGTTGGAAGATCTCCTTGACTAGGGGCATGCCAGCTGCCATTCTACGTCAATGGGACAATGCTATAAGAAATGTGTGGGCAAGCGCATGCAATGCAAGAGTCAGGATGACATAATATGCAAGCAAGTTCTTATTTTATTATAGCTCATCAGTTATACAAGTTTTACTCATCCGACAATAGTGGACCAGATGATTTCAGTCGACTCTAGGTCACTTTGAGCTGCCAACCTTTGTAAAGCAAGTGCCACTAGGAGGAAATTCGCTTATGGGCCAGGTTTCTCGTATTTCAGCTTCATACTCTGCTGTGCAATCTAAACCCTCAATAATAACAAGATCAGAGGATTGAATATCGACACGTGTCATGCGGGCTAGTTCTGCGGTTGTGACATCAGAGTCATAAATATATTTCATGTAGCAATCAGGGATGGGACTTTGTTCAATTGAATCCTGGAAAAAACCGAATTGGCGAAGAACACGGACAGGATGATATTCCACACCGGCCGTTAGCCCTAGAAGGACAACAAGTCGCATGTCCCTATCATTGAAGAAGACAGTAAAGGATTTTGGGGTTGAGAACATAATGTGCCAAACTACAATGTCCTTGGTGAGATTCCGTAGTCTGCCGCACAGCTCATGAACACCTGGAAGGGTCTGTGAATGGTTGGTATGGCTATAGGTTTCAAATGTCGAATGCTAAGGGCGTAGGACTTCCATTCCCATATAGGCAGCAAACCAAACCTGGCAGGAGAAAGCGGAGCATGATTAGATAAAACACAGCAGAACATTGAAATAACATGGTTTACTCACTTGCACTAGAGCACCGCAGCCACAGAAATGCCTGGAACTTTTCAGTGCTTGATCCAAGCCGACATAGGTCTCTGCCAGAAGAATGGGGGCATGATCACTATGGCGAGTGACCATTGCCAACGCTATTTCTGCCACTTCGATAGCCACTGTCATCCGGCCATGGCTAAAAATGAGTTCTCCAAGATAGCGTACCACAAAGCCATGAAGCCACAAGCTACCCAAGGAGGAACGGTTGTTGATAATCTTGTCAAAATAATCCAAGCGTAGCATGGTAGCCGATCCATCCTTACCAATGAGGCTCATCTCACAAGCACTTCGAGATAAACCAGTCAGTTGGCTCAGGACCGAAGCATAGCTATTACGGTGCATGAAGATAGGCGGAGACATGTACGGTGACAGGCCGCATATCCATCTGGCTTCTTCCAAGGTCAGAGTTAGTTCTGTCTGGCCGAAGCGAAATACATGGAAAGCCAGTTTCCAGAATCTGGCTACAGCACACAGCAAATGCTAGTTTACTTCCACCTTAGCAATGTCCAGTAATGTGGAAGATATGCCCCAAATCCGCAATTGCTCACAATCTGCAACAGTCAATGCATCAATCCAGGCTCGTAAAACATCAGAGCAGTGCTTTGGTGTCACCATGGTGGGGTAGCCCTGTGGAAATGGACTTGGGTCAGATATGGCAGGAAGGAAGCAAAATCACATTTGAGGATAAACGAAAGTAACTTGGCACAAGCTATTGGGCAAACAGAATAATCTGGCAGTTTATAATCTCAAGGAAGAAAAAGAGCACGTAAAGCTTGTAAACAAAGAAGGAAATTGACAGGATATGAACATGCATCAGAATAATTTCTCTTGTTGCAAATCTAAAATGCAAAGGGAACATCACTTCATGAAATAATCATAGAAGCCCAAGAATGGAAGCAAAACAGAATATCCTTGCAGAATATGAGGAAAAGCCACGCATATCTTTATAGAATCCATATGTTGCCTTCACGTAGCAAGATGTGAAGAAGTATAAGTAAGAAAAATCAGCAAGAAAACATATGCATATGCAGAGATTCATCTCACGACAGGAGTCTACGTACCATTGTGATGAAAGAAAGGTGTAGTCGATGCCCAGAAGATTTAAAAGAGGGCTACAAGAGAGATGGAAGGCCTGAGAATGCTTTTTCAGAATGGATGGCGGTGTATCTCGCTAAAAATGCGAATTTATATAGGGAAGAAGCAAAGGGGTCGCAGCAGAAAAGGAAGGTAAACTGGCAATTTTGAGAGGAACACCAAGGTGGCGCACCTCAGTGGCACACTTATGGGGCGCACCTAGGTGGTGCACCTGGGAGGCACACCACCCTAGCAAAAATTCGACAGAACCTCCCCTAAAATTTGAATCTCGCCTAAATCGACGCCAGTTCTTAAACCTGCATAGAACATTTATCCTTCATGCACATACAAATACCCCATGAAGAGGGTTGCATCTCATAGTCAGATTGGCATTCAAGAAATTTTCAAAAGATACATGGTTCAAGATACAGTTTTAATATTTATACAAAAATTGGCAAATAACAAAGAAGAAGACAGCTACTCCTCGTCAGACGACGCTTCTTGAAAGCTCTTTGCTAGAAGTCGGGCTCCTCGTTGAGTGATCCGGTGTGACCATTGAGCAGCAGCAGCAACCTGGGAGCAGGCAAAAGAAATTTGAACCCTCTGTGTCAGAGTAGTCCTCCTCGAATGCTTCCATGGTAAACTCTCCGCTACTAGCTGCGTTCACTTCATGGGCTGGATAATCTTGCTGTCAAAAAAGAATGTCAGATTTGTATCAGTGCCCAGTATAATGTAAAAGGAAGTTCCTGTGTAAATAAAAGGGGGAAGAAGTACCCAGATGATGTTACGCCAGCGTAATTCCTACAAATTTGCAAATATATCAGGCATGTTTGTAATGAAAATGGTAATTTACAAAAGTAAAGACATACCCTTTTTCGCCGGATGTCCTCGTAAAAAGAGGCAAATTGCTCCTTGAAGCCCTGTGAAATGAAACAAATGTCAGATTTATCCTTTTGTATGAAAAGAAATTTTCAAGCAGAAATTACAACAATTTACCTTGGCCCAGTCGGAAGCATACCACATTCCACGTTGGCTGTCACGCACGGCCTCCTCAAAGAGATAGGGCTTCCCGACCCATCTGTACCAAGCCAGGTAGTCCGTGTAGTTGACTTCTCCAAGAACGTGTCTGTCTTGAGAAGCCACAGCAGCAGCATGCCGACTCCTAGCCACAGCACAAGACGGGATCGGAAGGTCCATGTCTGAAGGAGGAGGGGCAAGAATGCAGAACTCGTTCAGGAATTGATGCCTCACACGCACCAGGAGGAAATACGTCGACTTCTTCATGCAGTAAAATTTTACTTGCTTGTCCCTCAGAATGCGGCCAGAGTTTAGAGGTGCCCAATTAAAGCCATCATATCTGGAGAACGAGCGCAGGTGAACCTGTTGCAAGAATAGACAATTGTAGACAACACAGGCAATGTAGACATCCTCGAGCTTTACCAAGTCTAGCAAATACCGGTAGGACTCGTAGCTATAAACCCCTGCAGCAGCTCAGTGGTCAAGCTCGACCCACTGGCGAGGGAGAGGAAGAAGCTCATCACGAAGGCGGCCAAAGCAATGCCCCCGTGTAATGTGCTTCATAATCCAGTACTAGCAATAGCAAGCAAAGAGATAGTTAATCAGTTCTCATCAAAAGGGAATTGTTTTGTAAAAAGAAAAAAAGAAATACTTACAATCAGCAGGGGATACAATCCCACATAAGAACGGCGGCCCAGCCTGGCTACGTTGTCAAGCCCACAGATCAACCAAGTATAGCTGGTGCCAGCCCAATCGTAATGATCCAAATACTCCAAGTTGGTTAGGTATGCTAACCAATCTACATGGATGCAATAAGCTGAAGAGTCGTAGAAGACCATTGCTAGCAAATCCAGCAGAAAGTGCCTTAACACAAAATCTGCCTCGTCGCTTTCTGGCTCAGGGTTGGGCCAGAACTGGTCCCACTTTCTCAGCCACCCCACTGTAATCATGTATTTTCCCCTAGGTGGTTTAGGAGGAACACGACCTAAATGTGCAGGAGCCAGGTGCATGTCGTGGGTAGTCTCGCTTATGATCGACTCGTCGTCGAAGGGGAGACCCGTCAATAGCGCCCACTGATCGGGCAAAACAGTCAACTCTCCGAATGGGAAGTGGAAGGTATGTGTCTCGAATCTCCACCTCTCCACCAGAGCTCGGAAAAAGTTATAATGGTCGTGAATGACTGGTATGCGAAGTAAGCCGCCAAACAGGGACCGATGGAGCAGAAAATCCTACAAGAATTCTAGAAGGCGATGAAAGTGATCAAGCATGGGGGCCCAGTGACACCGCATGACCCGCCTAGCATCGCCGACCTAAAAATGCCAAAGAACAGAATAAATGCAAAGTCAGAAAGCAAATTATCATAATCAAGGCATGCTAAGGCAAGATAATTACCCCAAAGTCGGGGCTCTCGCAAATGTGATCGCCGCTAAGTAGTCGCCCCGTAAAGTTGCGAGACTCCTGAAAATACATCTGTTAAAGAAATGACAGATTTGTATCATGTATGCAAATGTTTCCAGTTAGGCATACCTTGACAAAGACAGCAGGAGTCGAGCTACTGGATGCCAGTGACCATGAGGAGCTACCTCACTGCCGAGGACGAGAACTAGAAGGTGTGTCCCGAGAGAGTTGTGGAGTCTCCCCCTCGGGAACTGGGTCATCCTGCAAAAAGGTAAAGGCCAAACCAAAAGTTACACAGCAGCGGCAAGCATGGTAAATGCGGGATATTCTAGCACAACAGAGCCCAAGTCTCAAAATCTGGTGTGGCATTACAGTCATTGGCCGGATAAAAGACACAGCATTTCAAGTAAAGCACATTGGCAGCAATTTGAATAAAGTGGGCATGCAGTTACAACTCAGTATTGCAAAAAGAGAAAAAGTATAACATTAAGGAAAAGCAAGTGGTTACGTGAAAATATAGGAGTTTGTTATGGTGCACTATCGATGTTCTTGATATTGGTATTTATAAGATGGGACATATTACTGTTGTTATGAAAAACTAAACAAACCATTTTTTGCCTTTATGTGCTACTATTTCACTTAGGCATGGGTCAATCAGTAGTTGATTCAAACTGGCAAACATTGACTCAAGCAACTTATGCTCAGTTCAGGGATGGAATCAAATCTCAAAGGACCAAGAATAGCATTCAATCAAAAATATATATAGCATGGATAGCAGTTTAGACTCATCAGCAAATTTCTACCAAGGAACAACCAACCTTACCACCGACCACCACGCCCAAACCACAAAAACCCATCACTGCCGTCAAAACCCACCACCACTTCATGCTCGCAACACCGACCACCACAACCAATCCGCCCATAAACCCATCAACACCACTTCAGCCAGCCTTACCACCACCCATGCCCACCACCGTCACTGCGCGGCTCAGACCGCTAGAATTCACCGCCGAACTACTCTGCTGCCTACCTACCCATACAACCACCTCCACCGTCGATGACTGGAACCGCCAACCACTCCATCTCCACCGCCGATGACTGGAACCACCAACCCGCCACCACCACACGGCCACCCCGCTACAACCCATTGCCAGAATAGCCACCACACCTCGCAACCTGCAACTGCCGCCGGCAGTTTGAACCGCCAGAGCCACCACTATGTCCGCCGAAACCCAATAGCCGTCAGGCATCCAGCAAGAGGAAAAGGGAATACAAACAGCAGCAAAGAACAGATCAAGGAGAGGAGAACGAGGTTACCTCCACCAGAGAACCTCTGTCCAACCAGTCTTGAAGGGTTCGGTCCATAGTCGCCACTGATGCCACCGCCGAACAAAGCCTCCACCACAACACGTCGATGCACCTGACCACCGCACCAATCGTGAGCACTTTGCTGCCGCACCAACATGAGCACCACTGCCGGCCTTGAAGAGAAGAGAGGGAGGTTTCGTTGGGGAGAGGAGGAGAAATGGAGAGTGAGAGAATGGGTTTCGTCTCCTATGTGGGGAATGAAGATTGGGAAAAATAAAGAAGAAGAAGGAGAAATAACGGGTGAGGGGAAATGAAGTAATAATAAAAAAAAGCGGAGTAATAAATGAATTGCTTATGTTAGTAAGGAAGAATAAAGAAATGGAAAAATAAGGAGCAAAGAACTGAAATCATGAAGCATAATCCTATTTGCAGTATCAAGCAACAAGAAGAAATATAGAATATGACTTGGCAGTTTTGGCAGTTATCCAGTGGGCCCTCGTATGCGAATAATTTAATAGCCAGGGTTCAAAATGCAAAATGGTAGTGAAAATTGCGTTTCAGCCCCTAGCACTCCACAGCTTGCACTTCAAGAGCAAAATATATAGTGTCAAGAAAAGCCACCACATGGACTGTGAAATTTCACCAGAGTGGTAATTTGCAGAAAATCCCCTATATTCCTTAAATTTGCAGAAAAGTCCACAAAGGATGTGGAAAGTTATGGAGGCAGAAACTTGCAGGCACTCAGTAGAACTTCAAATATCACAGCACAGTGGCAATACAGTAATCAAAAGGTTTTCATGATTGGGAAATTTGCAATAAAGCCCTTAAGTTGTGGGAAATTGCAAATAAGCCCTCACCTTTTGGAAAATCTTGAAATAATGCCACATTAGATCGAAAACTCTAGCAAGGTTCCTTCAAAAGATATTGTACATGCATCTCAACAAGAACGCCAGTTTCTGTACCAAAGCATCAGTAGCAGGCACATTTACGGTTCTGCCTTTGGAGCACAATTACAGCCAATTTCCTTCCTGGAGGACAATCCAGGGATTATCACTTTTCGTTTTTCCGGATTCTCCTTCCAGGCAAATGAGATCCTTCAACCCCTTCTTCTTGGATTTTCGCGGGCGCGAGATCCTTTTCTTTGGCTTCTGACCGGGCGGTCAGAGTCGTCGTTTGACCAAGCGGTCAAGGTCTTATCCTGTTCCTTGGATTTTCGCGGGCGCGAAATCCAGCGGTTGACCTTTTGACCAGGCGATCAAGGTCATATTTTTCTCCTTGGATTTTTGCTGGCGCGAAATCCAACTGCTGACCTTTTGACCAGGCAGTCATGGTCCCCTTTTCCTTGGATTTTCGCGGGCACGAAATCCAGTGTTTGAGCTTTTGACCAGGCAGTCAGGGTCCTGGATTTTTGCAAGTGTGAAATCCAGCGGTTGACCTTTTGACCAGGCGGTGAGGGTCCCCTTCCTTGGATTTTCACAGGCGCAAAATCCAGCGGTTGACCTTTTGACCAGGCGGTCAGGGTCCCCTTCCTTGGATTTTCGTAGGCACGAAATCAAGCTATTGACCTTTTGACCAGGCGGTCACGGTCCCTTTCCTTGGATTTTCGCGGGCGCAAAATCCAGCGGTTGTCCTTTTGACCAGGCGGTCAAGGTCATATCTTTCTCCTTGGATTTTCGTAGGCGCGAAATCCAATTGTTAAGCTTTTGACCAGGCGGTCGAGGCCATCTCCTTTCCCTTGGATTTTTGCGGGTGCGAAATCCAGCTGGTTGACCTTTTGACCGGGTGCTTAAGGTCATTTCTTTCTCCTTGGATTTTCACAGGCGTGAAATCCAGCTGCTTGACCTTTTGATTGGGCGGTCAAGGTCCTATTCTATCCTTTCCTTTTGGGGTATCGTGGGCGCGAAATCCCTTTGCTTGCCCTAAGTTTGTGCAGATTGGGTTCTCTTTCTTGTTTGACAAATGGTATGTTTGTCACGCCCCTTTTCTTTGGGCTGGTATACCCAACTACTCGGTTGACAACTGTCATGCTGTCAGGCGTTCGGGATGGCAAGACTTGGTCGACATGTCATATCCCACCTTTTCCGGTTGATAACCTCAAAAATCCGGCTGATGAGTCCGACAACTTATCATTTTCCTGCCAGTGGTTCCCTCTATGTGCAGGATTTCTTTGTTTTTGCCTTGTTACTTCAGCATTGGCATCAACATTGCGTTCACTTAGAAGCACCCATTCTCGTGTTTACAATGTTAGCATCTGCTTTGCATTTTACTCTCCAGATCGGCTCTTGCATTTGTTTTCTTTGCACTGGCATCACATTTCCATGCATTTAGATCAGTAGTCGCATGCATTTTGCAATTTCATTTGGCAACAAGTCATGACTTTCGGTGCATCCACCGAATAAGTGACCTAGTGCCTACAGCAAACACCATTCCTCCGCAACCTCAAAATGGGGGTATCTTGTCAAACCTGAGCATCGGTCTCGGTTCCCTCCGTCCCTCGACCTCGCTCAGGGAGGGGCATCTGTAGACACCCCGATTTTGAGGTGGCTCATAGGTAAACTCTCTAGATGTTTCTTTGGATGCGGGAAGCTCAACCACTTTTGAATCCTATTTGACATTTTTAACTAGCCAGAGATTATCGCACGAACCAACCACAAGCCTATGGCCCAATTAGCAATTCAGGCAGTTAGTAGAGAGCACCAATGTGGAGCACTTGACTGGAGCACCAAGCAGGAGCACTAAAGTGGCACACCTAGCTGGAGCACCAAGGTGGCGCACCTAACCAGAGCACCATCCTGGCGCGCCAAGCTGACGCACAGCCACTTTTCAGAGTGTTGGCTACTGACTTTCCATCTTCCGTGCTTGTAACCCTCACCAGCGAATATTCCTTGCGAATCTACGCCAGACTCTTCGTTTGCGAGGCTGTCTACATCCCATGGGAGTTACCCTTGTGGAACTCTATAAAAAGACCTCCATTGGCAACCATTTAGGATACTTGGTGAAGCCATTCACTTATTCCCAGCAACCCTCTCTCGTTTCCTGAAGATATCTTTGCATTCCAGAGCATCCTCAGCCAATCCAAAGCAATAAGGAGGTATTATCTTGAGCCTTCAAGGAGGAAACACCACAAGCAAGGTAAGATCCTTACTCCTCTTTCACTTATCCTTTTATTTAAACTCTAGATATTACAC
>JAMKQA010008410.1:0-21428 GCA_024699735.1 Posidonia australis | reverse complement strand
GATCAAGGTAACAATATTAATGAAAGTGGAAATGTATAATGAAAGAGTAATGTGTGTGGTCAGGATTGGACTTGTGAAATGGTCCTAGAATCCTGAAATGAATGATGATGTTTTAACCAGTTGCCAGCCAGTGTTTGTGGTTTGGTTTTGAGATCAGTGGGGTCTTGTGTTTTAGGCTGGATCTGGTTAGGAAGTGTGTTTTGGGAAGAAATCCCAGGATTTGAAATGGTATTGTTTTGGGAAAGAAAAATGATTTCCAAAAATGGTTTTGAAAGAAATGTTTTGAAAAGAAGTGGTTTTTGAAAGAATTTCTACTTGTTTTGAGAAAGAGAAGGCGGTGGCTTTTGAAAAAGCCTGGCTTGGGATCGAGGTCCCAAGTGGTGATTTTGTAAAGAAAAAAATTGATTTTTGGGATTGAAGTCCCAAATGTTGATTTAATCAAGAAATGATTTTCAAAGATAGGAAAACCAAGTTTTTTTTTTATGATAGGAAACAGGTTTTCTTTTGGTTTTGTTGTGCTTGCCTGTAGTTGTGTGTTTTGGAGGCGCGTACTGGGTGACTTAGATGTCACTCACGCGTGCTGTGTGTTTTCAGGTGCAGACCGCGTGCAGCCAAGTTCCGGTGCCGGAGTTGGAGCTTCTAGCCGCGCATCGAGATCCTTGAGGTGAGCCTTAGTTACAGTCCTTTGTTCTGTAATTTGTGTAATTAGGCTTGTGGTACTGTGTTTTGGTAACGTGCCCGGGTTCGAGGCTTTACAAAACTCTAGACTAGATGGTGTGCTACAACCATGGAAGGTTGGGGCATATTCAAAAGTTTTGTCTGAATCCTCCTAAGAAGGTAGGAAGCACATTGCAGTAGCCGACGATGGGATGAGTTTTTATTATTACAGTTCCTAACGTTGGACCTTTTGAAGACGTAGTGAAGGATAATGATGTGTAATTTGGTGTTGTATAACCATTATGTATTTGTTGTAACCTTTTCTTTATTTTGGATAGCTGCTTGATTTGAGAATGTTGTTCTGTTAGTGTGTTTAGTCATTAGGTTCTTTTCTTGTAACGGGTTAAATGGTCAAAGTATTGTTTAAATCAGGAAGTTCTTTTTCCTATGTGTCTAAGTTTTTTACAGCGAAAATAGAGGATAGACTGGCTAAACTGGTCTTTCATCTCAATGTGGTGAGGTTATTAAGGGAGCATAGTTTAGTTTGGAAGTATTTGTGGTCTGTCGGCTTGGCGTTGAATGGCAAAGAGCTCGATGTTAGCCTTATCGTCATAGATATGTAGGAATATAATATGATACTCGGTATGGATTAGTTGGCTCATCGGTCTGCCTTGATCGACTGTATTCAAAGGAGAGTATACTTTAGGTTTACTAGAGATGTTTCCTTTTTTTTGCAAAGTGTGTATCAGGATGATCATTTCAGTAATGAAGGTTTTTAAGTCGTTGGTCAAGAATTGTGTAAGGTATCTAGCTAGTATAGTCACCTCTACTTCTTTTGAATTGAGTGTTCATAATATTTCCATGGTTTATGAATATCTTGATTTACAGGGAACTAGAGTTCTTGATCAGTCTGGTTCTAAGGTTTGGTGCTGTTTTGAAGCCTCCCTCCTTACTGCATAACACTAGTGAATTTAAGAGATCTCAAGATTTAGTTACAAGCATTGTTGGACAAAGATTTCATCAGACCTAGTGTATCTTTGTAGGGAGTGTTTGTCTTGTTCGTTCGTAAGAAGGATGGCTCGCTTCGGTTGTGTACAGATTGTCGAATGTTAAATTAGATCACGGTGAAGAATAAGTATCCCTTGTCTTACATTAATGACTTGTTCGATCAGTTGTAGTCTGTTTCGGTATTTTCGAAGATTAATCTGAGGTCGAGGTATCATCAGCTGAAGATACAAGACTCAGACATTCAGAAGACTACTTTCTGAATATGGTACGACTATGAATTTACGGTTGTGTCCTCCGGCTTAACCAATGCACTAATTACGTTTATGGATCTAATGAATAGGATATTCAGTCTTTTTTTAGACCAATTTGTGGTAATATTCGTGGATGATGTTCTAGTTTGTTCGTCGGATGTAGAGACTCATGCCTTATACCTAATGATAGTGTTAGATACTCTGAGATAGCATCAATTATATGTTATGTAAATTCAGACTGAGTGAAGTTATGTTCCTTGGTTATTTGATTTTTAGAGAATGCATTAGAGTGGATCCTGTCAAAGTGGAGGCGGTGAGTAGTTAAGAGAGGTCTAAGACTGTATTGAAGATCAGAAGCTTCTTAGATTTGGCGAGCTATTATAAGAGGTTCATCAGGGATTTTTCCTTTATAGCTGTGCTTTTGATAGAGTTGACAAGGAAGAGAGTCCCGTTCTGTTGGGATCACGATTGTGAAATGAACTTCAATGAGCTGAAGGTTTGTCTAGTTTTTGCTTCTGTATTGACTATCTTCTGGAAGTGATGGCTTTACGGTGTATAGTGATGCTAGTGGTGTTGGGTTGGATTGTATTCTGATGCAGCATGGTAATGTCATAGTTTATGCTTTTCACTAATTAAAGAATCACGAGAAAAACTATCCGATCCATGATTTGAAGATGATTGTTATAGTGTTCGCTCTTAAGCTCTGGCGACACTATCTGTAGGGAGAATAATTTGAAGTTTTCATCCATCATCTATATATTCACTCAGAGGGACCTTAACTTAAGGTAGCGCAGGTGGATGGAGTATATAATGGATTACGAATTTAGTCTGTCTACCACCCTAGGAAGGCTAACATGGTTGTCGATGCTTTGAGTCGACGTACGCACATGATAGTGAACTTGATGGTTAAAGAGTGGATTATGTTTGAGGATTTAATAGGTTGCAGGCCTAAGAGACAAGCTTAGGGAACGATTGACGCTTGGGTGGTCAACGTATCTGTTCACCTCAAGTTGATGTAGTTTATTATTGCCTATCTACAATTGAATCCTTTTGTTTATGTTGTCTTTGAGAAGTTGGAGGTTGGTGGAGAGTCTTATTTTTCTATTGAGACATATGAAAAGTTGAGATATGATCTGCGTTTGTATGTGCCCTAATATGAGGAGGTTAGGCAGAAATTACTAGATGAAGTTCATCGTTTCAAGTACACTATTCACCCAAGAAGTACAAAGATATAGTAGGATTTAAAAAGGAATTTTTTATGGTCTGATATGAAGAGAGATGTTGTTGATTATGTAGCAAAGTGTATGGCTTGTCAGATAGTCAAGGTAGAGTGTCAGATACATGGAAGGACTTTACAATCATTAAACATCTTTGTGTGGAAGTGGGAACATATCTTTTTAGATTTTGTGACTGTTTTGCCGCATACCTGGAGGAAGAATGATATCATGTGGGTAATTGTGGACCAGTTAACAAAGTCCACACATTTTTTAGCAATCTGGTGAATCTTTCGATGCATTGATTGGCAGAGTTGTATGTATTAAAGATCGTCCAGTTGTATGGTGTTCCTGTGTCCCTTGTGTTTACCTTAAGACGTTAGAGGATTCTGTAAGAAGCTTTTGGCAAGGTGTTCAATTACAGTGCAGCATTCCATTCTTAGTCAGACGGAGAGGATCATGTAGACGTTAACAGATACGATCAGTGCATGTGCTTTGGATTTGCAAGAGAATTGGGAGGACCATCTGTTGTTGATAAAGTTTACCTACAACAACTATCACTTGAGCATTAGGATAATACCGTATGAAGTCTTATATGGTAGACCATGCAAATTGCCCATTTACTAGAGTAAAATGGGTGAACAGTTATTTGGTCCTGAGATCGTGTAGCTATATTTAGATAAGGTAGATCTGATTTGCAACAGACTGGTAGCTGTACAAAGTTGATAGAAGAGTTATGCCGATTAGAGGCGGAGACTGCTGGAATTTCTGATAGAAGACTATGCATTCTAAAAGGAGTCATCGACCAAGGGTGTAATGAGAGATGGAAAGTGTGGAAAGTTGAGTCTCCGTTATATTAGTCCGTATCAGATTACGTAGAGGATTGGTGAGGTTGCATATAGACTTGATTTATCACTAGACTTGTCATTTGTTCTTGACGTATTTTATGTCTCTATGTTGAGGAAGTGTTTGACTGACGCATCTTAAGTGATTTCAGTTCAGTCAGGGGTGTTCCAAGAGAACTTATTCATTGTGGAGGATGTTGTCTAGATCATCGATCGAAAAAGGTAGGTATTGTGGAACAAAGTGATTCCACTTATTTTTATGCGATTACAGCATCATGGAGTTGAGGAGGCTACTTAGGAACGTGAGGATGCCATCTTAGTTCAGTATCCATACCTTTTGCCTATCAGTAATTTTGAGGATGAAATCCTTTTGTAAGGTGGTTAGGGTGTAACACTCAAAAATTCATTACCTTGTAATTATAAATTTTAATGAATTTTATTATAGATGGATATTATTAGCTTGAAGCCCATTTCAGTTAATTCAGTGGTTTTATGCTTTGGTCTCGTTGCTTGCTGTGCCTTGTCTTTTGTAGAGGTACTGTATTTATGCTGCTGTGTGTGGACGTGTTGGTGCAGGGGAGTGGATTGCCTCGTGCTATAGTTGGTTGGTAGTTGGGGGACGTGCGATTGTGTATGTGTATTTGAATTATTGTTGTGCATATACACAACTACCTCCATCCATGTGTATATAAAGGAGGACAGTAGAGGCTTCCTGGGCACGACTCTTTCCTCCTTCCCTACCAACACCTCCCCCCTTCTTCCTCGGACGCAGCATTGGCAAGTGAGCTTCGGAACATCCTCCTCTCTGTGCCCCTACCCCTTCCTATTCCTTTCTCCTTGTTCTCCTCTCTTCTTCACTATCGACGAGAGAGAGAGAGAGAGGGGATGGTAGCATCGAACTCAACTAAGCACCCTTGCTTGTAAGGATCTCTGATCTTCACCCTTGTGGTTGTGCAAGCTCGTATAGGTGCCTGAAGTGTAACGAGTTGTCAATGGATCACGTGGGTGGTCGACGAGGTGGTGGAAGCACCATGATTCATCCTTGAAGTACACACTTCACTTTTCTCTTCTTAATTGGCATGAATGTGGTGAAAATAAGTAGAATAGCAAGAAGTTAAGGTGTGGTAGTGATTTCATAATTTTTAAGAATTTATTATGCATTTATGGCTATTTAATGCATACCCTGTCATTGTTCATTCATTTTTGAGCTATGTGATTTGAATTTTTAATATCTTGGGCTATGGTGAATGGTTTTTGGTGATTTTTATGTCCAATGGTTGTGTGCTTGAATGTGTCTCTATTTTAGCCTTTTTGTGGAATTTTTGGTATTCTATGTTGAGCATGGCTCAAGTCTCCATATCGATAGGTTTTTGGGTTAAGGTTGGTTATTCTTTTGCAATCGGTAGAATCAGTACGTCAAATTTATTTCAGTATGCCGATCGTGCTTTTAGATTTCCCCTAATCGAGAAATCGGCACACTGAACCCATTTTGGTGTACTAAATTCTCTTTCGGGAAATTAGCCCTTTGTCTAGATTTTTGGTATACCTATCCATTTTAGCATGTTGAAATCTAATCTAGAAATAGGTTTGGTCAATTGTTCTATTTCGGTCTGTCAGATCAGTGCCTTGAGACCTAGGTTCAGTCGATTGTTCGATTTTGGTCTGCTAAATCAAGCCTTTGAATTGATTTCAAGTGGATTTTTAGTCGGTTTCTCGATTGGTTTTTATGATTAGATGGTGTGGTATTTTGAGAGCCATCATGGTGACTTATAAATGGCTTTGAAAATGATTTCAAGAAAATATGATAATGCTTTAGAAAAAGAGTTTTCTCGTGGTTTTGTGGTAGACCAAGATATAAAAGGGTCGTGTTGTCTAGACCAGGGAATGTTACAACATTTTCGAGTGATCGAGCACGTCACCTAGGTTCTGGTCGGAAACTAATAGGTCCTATGTAAATATTCATTGGATGTTGGAGATATGATACTCCTGAATTGTCTTTCACGAGATCGAGGTTGAGGTTCGTGGGTTGGGGTGTTGTTTGGACCCAGAGTTATGACACTTTAATTGTCACTGGACATTGAGGTTCATGGTACTATTTGGGTGTAGAGGTACGACACTCTTGTTATTCCAGATACCATAGTGAGAACTTTGAGAGGACGTACCTTATGGTGTTGGCCAATATCGGTAGTACACGTGCTTCGTTTCTAGTGTTATCTTGAGTAATAGGACAATTTTTCTAGATAGAGTTAGCATTTTGATGGTCCTTAAGGTGAAAGGAATCAGTGACGATTTGCTCTTCGTAGGGTGGTTTATCTGTGGTAGTGTAGTGTATCTTGGTGACTGTTTATGATTAGAATTGGTTGTTTGACGTTGATCAATGGTATTCAGTGTGGTTTTGGCCAGTATGGCTTGTATTTGTGGTCTTGGTTAGTGTGGCCTATGCTTTGTGGTTTCGGCCAGTGAGGCCTGTGCTTTGAGGTTTTAGTGGATTTAGTAAAAATAACATTTTAAAAGATAATAAAACGATTTGAAAAGAGAAATTTGATTTCGCTTTTCATGTTTTTACGTGAGGTGTATTTTAGGTGACTTTTCTAGTTACGTGTACTTCTTGTGATTTTCAGTTGTTGGTGTAGACAAACGGTAATTGTTGTCTTTAGTGCATATAGTTGGAGTTTATTAGTCGTTTACTACAGGTTCTTAGTAGTCTAAATGGTTTAATTAACCTTTAATTTTCTGTAAATTGAGCATGTAATTGTGTTTAATTTATTTGGACTAATGAATCTTGAGGGTAGCGGCATGGGTCATTACACAGAGACTATGATGTTAAGAGGACAGACTTTGTGTGGTTTGACTAGAACGAGATACGCACATGCTTTGTTTTTGGTGTGTTCTTAGAGTGAATAACTTTCCTGTATGGTTAGCATTGTAGAGAGTTTTTCAGAGAGGTTGGACCTAGGATGGATAAGCTCCTCACGGAGTGGCTTGTATATGGTAATGTAGTATGTTTCAACAATTACTTGTAGTCAAAGGCGGTTACTTAGTATTAGACAATATGATAGGGTTTTTGCCTGTGTGGCAACGAATTTTGAGAAGACTTTCTTGATGCACGTCATACAAATTGAGTGCATCAAGTTTTCTAAGGATTTGCCTGTGTGACTGAGTTTGATATGACATTCTAGATGCACGTCATATACATTGAGTGTATCATATTTTCTATGGTTTTACTTGTTTGACTATGAGTTTGAGGAGATGTCTTAGAGATTTAATGTACGCTCTCGAGTTGATTTGGTTTTTGTTTTTGTACTTTTGGTTCTTTAGTCAAAGGCGGTTACTTAGTATTAGACAATATGATAAGGTTTTTGCCTGTGTGGCAACGAATTTTGAGATGACTTTCTTGATGCACATCATACAAATTGAGTACATCAAGTTTTCTAAGGTTTTGCCTGTGTGGCTATGAGTTTGATATGACATTCTAGATGCACGTCATATACATTGAGTGTATCATATTTCCTATGGTTTTACTTGTTTGGCTATGAGTTTGAGGAGATGTCTTAGAGATTTCATGTACGCTCTCGAGTTGATTTGGTTTTTGTTTTTGTACTTTTGGTTCTTTAGTGAACCGTTGGCTTGTCTGTAGTGTAATCTTTAGTGAATTAGCAACATAATTCTTCGATTTGTTGGTCTATACAACAAATCAACGGTAAAATCTACTCTAGTGACGGGCTTAAAATCCATGCTTATCACCCACGCCTTAAAGGAAAATAGGGCGTTAAAGAAAAACCTTTCACAAAATCTAGAAAATTCCGTATAATTCACTGAAATTAAGATTATGAAATTATTTAACATATGCAATTGAGATACGAAAAAAAGGATATCTAAAACTCAAAATATGGCCAAGAAAAGAATTATAATTACCCAAGATAAAATGTCATACTGAAAACTCAAAAGACTGTTACTAAGAGCATCATTCTCAACCAAAATAACCAATATTATATACCATTTTAAAGATTTGGAACTCTACTTTATAATAAGATCAAAATTATAATAATCTAATCTCTAGAATTTAAAATAGAGAAGTAATAAGGAGGAAGGATCACATTGCACCTCCAATACAAGTACTCTCATGAAAGTCATGTAATAGGAATACCAAGCACAATCAAAACTATAGATATCATACACCATTTTGAAGTTTATAAAGTCATCTAAACAATGGGCATAATTATATATAGGATTCAAGTTATAATCAAAACATGACACAAGAGTCATACTGAAAATTAAGAATGCAACATTAAATCTACTAGAAAGATTAAGTCGTACACAATTAAATGCAACCAGAAAATCTTGCATAATATTTCAATTGAAAGATCTTGAAGTTTTCTTTCCATCAAGACAAATTCCATATAAATACAATCACTACAGTTCAAGATATATATAAAAAGAATTAGCAATCTACTACTAAATATCTAACATTCATAGCTCTAAATAAATCCATAATTTATCATATTATATACTAAATCAAAGATCTTGAAATTACATATTCAACAAGCCTAAGATCGTAAGAATTTGATTCTTATTCCTCAAGTTACGATGAAAACTTCACAACAGGAAATAAAATGCATACAAAACTTGCATAGAAACTAATATGAATTCTTAGGACACCAAGAGCATCAATATCAAGCATGAGCATCATACATGCAACAGGAAATAAATATTAAAACTCAATTAAATCTCTTCTACATAGGTGTGTACTTTGCACCAAGCTCAAGAAATCCAATATACAACAGCTTCTTATAATCGACGGAGCTTCATTTAGCTACCGCATGCCAAGCACAGACCTTCAAACTGCACCCAACCAACCTCTCCAACCACCCACAGTTAAACTTCAATATAAGAATAAAATCACTACCAAGCAAGAAATGAAATGAAGAAAATTATGATTCTAAAACCCAACTACACTCACCCCTTCACATGGAGGTCACACACCATGGCATGAGGGCAATCGGTGAAAATCTTAGGCCTCAACAGGAGCTTGAATAGTAGTCGATCCTCTTCCCTTGCACATGTATGGCTACCATCATAAGATTCTTCCTCCCTCCACACTTCTTCCTTCTCTGCTCCTCTTCCTTTCTCATTCTATTGTCTGGAAATTCAGCTTTCATAGACACAAGAAAAAAGATAGAAAAATAACTGAGAGAAGAGGAGTATGCTGGGTATATATAGACACACAGTATGCAAGCCAGAATTTTTGGAAACCATCTGTGGTGTAAAATGCATCAGGCCATGTGTTTTATATAAAATGTGGTAAGCTATGTGTTTAACACTTTGGAGTCAGAGTCATCAAGTGTAAAACACATCATAGCTTGTGTTTTATATAAAATACTATATTTCTTGTGTTCAAGAAGCTCACCCTCCAATTCGCACTTCTCGCTCGTATTGTTGTCAAAATTTAGATTGTTACATGCAAACTGTGTTTAGCTGTCTTAGCTCAGTAGCCCAGCAGGTCAGAGCTCTCAATAAAAAACAACTACCTCGAAGTTGGCAAGTAGTGCAGCGTGGTCGAAAGGGGTGAGATCATTTTCCAACAAGATCCATGATGTCAGATGCTGATTATTCATGTAATTTCCTTTGGGTATTAAATCTTTTCCAAGTTTCATGAAACTTTATGGAATACTCAACAATAATTTATAAAAGTTACCTTATTGGTTAGTCTAGATAGATTTCCACTGTTTGTTTCTAGGAATTGAGGATTGATTTTTGTGACATTTTGGTTGTTTATGGCCCTTGCCCTTTTCCTTTGCCCCTTAAAAAAGATCTTTCAGATGGTTCATGCAATAGTAGACATATAGGCTACTGAATGTAGATGTATTCACTGTTAGCACACAGAGTCTGTCAATCAATATCAACCTTGTTTTCAAGAAACTCTTTTGCTAAACCAGAACATGTACATTCAGAATATTTTCCTTTCATATTGAAAGTTAGTTGATGTAATATCTTTTGTTTAAAAGGTCTCATGGATCGAAGTAGCTTCAACTAAAAATAAATTAGAAAAGAAATCCTAAAAGATCTTAGATCAGCTTTCCATGAGCAATATGCCAGAACAATTTGTAAAACTTGTAGAATTAGACTAAATAAGTTACGAGGATTCATACTTAAATATTTCTCTTTAACATGCTTAGTTGGACATAAAGAAAAAATCATCACTTTTTATTCTTTGTACTATAATAGTCTCACATCAGATAATGTAGGGATTGGACTTGACTTAATATGTAGATGGATGTCTGCACTCACTGGCAATTGATTTTGAGTTCATATCAGTATGGTATTATGGCTGAAGGAGGTCCAAACGAGTTTAGTCGACACACATATTCACTTGTATCTTAAAAAAACATGCATTGGGCCATAAAGAGATCATACATGAGAGAGTGTTACAAATAGTCCTACATCAGATAACATAGGGACTGGACTTTAGTTAATATATAGATGGACTTATTCATTCATTGCACTGAGTTTTGAGTTTGATATTCAGAGTAAGTACTATCAGAGTTTTGAGTTTTGAAAATGACAAAATTTTATGTGTTGTGTTAAAAGAAGAGAGATTGATTCGTTAAGGAAGAGTGTTACACATATATATGTTGAGTTAAAAGAGATTGGATCTATATAACACATAGGATCTATTAACCCACTAATGCACTACAACATGACACTAATACTCTTTCTCAAGCTAGAGCAAATATATCTAACACGCTGAGTTTGTTACATAATCCATTAAAGACTCTTAACACTAAGTCCTTTTGTGAAGATATCAGTGAACTGCTCAGAAGATTGGAGTACTGTTGTGATTGGACTGCACCATATCTCTGGTATAATGACAATCCATTTCTATATGTTTGGTTCTTTCGTAGAAAGTAGGATTGTTAGTAATGACGATTATTGCCTGGTTGTCACAATGTATAGCTATAGGAAGATTAATATGAACACTAAACTTTGTCAGTAGGGACCGAAGTCACATTATCTCACAATCTACCTGAGCCATAGTTCTGTATTCAACTTTTACATTAGATCGAAAAACAACATTGTGCTTCTTATTTCTCTTAGTGACTAAGTTATCATCTACATAGGTACAATAACCTACCTATCTCTCTTATCACCTGCATAGTTAGAATCTAAATAGGCTTCAATCAATAAGTGTTCATGTTTCCTATAAGTTAAGCCTTTCCCAGACGTGCTACGTCTTTTAATGTAAGCTAGTACATGTAGTGCTCCTTGTCAATGTACCTGTTTGAGTTTATGCATAAATTAACTCAAAAGTCCTACTACGAATAAGATATCAGGTTGAGTGATGGTCAAATAGATCAACTTCCCCATTAAATGTCTGTACCTATCTGGCTCTTTCAACAACATCGATGACTTATCGCAAAAAGGTGTGTCTGCTCTATAAGTGTACTGTTTGGTTTGCAATCCAGAAGTCTTGTCTTATGTTGTAAATCTATAGTATACTTCCTTTGTGATAGAACTATTTTGTCCTTATTGTAGGTAAACTCAATCTCAAGGAAATACTTTGGTTTTCTCGTATCTTTAGTGACAAAGTATGTAAATAAATATTTCTTGGTATTTGTAATATTTGTAGTGTCCTTGCCTATCAAAAAGATATCATCTACAAAGATCGTAAAAAATACATAGCCTGTTGTACTTGATTTGATGAAAACTGAATGATCAACAGTGTACTGTTTGAAATCATTGTCCAACATTATTTGACTAAATTTATAAATCCATGCTCTAAGTCTGTACTTTAGTCCATATATTGCCGTTTGTAGTAGACAGACATAATTCTCCCCTTGAGTAATAAATCCAGGAGGTTGCTCAATGTAGACGTGCTCAGACAAATCTCTATACAGAAAGGTATTCTTTACATCCAGCTGATGCAAAGACTAGAATTGATTGATTGTAAGAGGCAAGAGAATCTAGATGGAATCAAGACGTGTCATAGGAGAAAATGTTTCTACATAGTCAACATCATAAGTCTGTGTGAAGTCCCGTGACACTAATGGACTTTGTAATGCTCAACGGAACAATCTACCTTATGTTTGATTGTCAACACTTGCTTACAGTTAATTACCTTTGTTTCTTCAGGACGAGTCATAAGTTTCTATGTCTCTGGAGACATCAATTCTTGTATTTTCTTAATTATGGTAGATTTCTAATGAAGAGTTTAAAGGACTTCCTGGTAGTGTTTGGGAATAAACTTTGTAGAAATAAACAGGGCAAAGTGGCGAAAAGAGGGGTGAAGGCTGTCATAAGTAACAATGAGGGTTGATATAGAATGAGCTGTAGTAGAATGGCTACCTTTGCGTAAGGCTATAGGAAGGTCGGAGTGAGGAAGATTTACAGGTGTTGAAGTTAGAGCGATCTCAGTAAAAGTAGGCTCGGGTGGTTAACTGACTGCAATGATACACCTGCAAGGGTTTTTATACTTGTTGTTTAACGTAAACCAACTTGACATGCTCTGTGGAAGTAACCGGAACGGGTGAAGGAAGAGGATTAGACTCCACAACAAGAATAGGCTCTGGCCCCTTAAAAAAAGACTTGCTCAAAAAAGGTGACATCGATAGACACAATGTAACGATACGTAGGTGGATGATAACATTGATATCCTTCTTGGGTTCTAGAGTATCCCATAAAAACACATTTCAAGGCTCGTGGTGCAATATTATGAAGCTTAAGTGAGTGATTTTGAACAAATATAACACAACCAAACACTTTGAGTAGAAGAACAAACAACTCTTGATTGAGATATAGTCTTTTAAGAGGAATCTCTCCCTGAAGAGGAGTGGGAAGCTTACGATTAATCAACTATACAGCAGTAAGTACAACATCATACCATAAATACTTAGGAACTTACTTCTCAACCATAATGGTGTATGTCACATCCAAAATGTGGCAATGCTTGTGTTTAGTTACACTATTTTGTTAAGAAGTATGTGTACATGAGGTTTAATACAAGATCTCCTTAAAGGAACAATATTCTTGAAGATTGGTTTGTAAAAATTCTAGAGTATTGTTAGTACGAAAAACCTTAAGCAAGATAGAAAATTGATTCATAATTTCAGCAAAATGATTTTTAATCAGCTCAAACATATGTTGCCCATCTTTCAGGAGGTACATCCAAGACATGCGAGAGAAATCAGCGACAAAAATAATACAATATCTGAAACAAGAAACAAACATCACGGATAGGTGCCCAGATATCACAATGAACAAGATCAAAAGGATTTTAAATCAAAGTTAACAACTGATGTCTATAGATAGCATAATGATATTTACTTATTTAACATGACTCACAAATAAATGATTCTAAAGATAATCATAGAATAGTCTGTTAAAGGCGACGAAGGGATGGATACCTTAAACGATTATGTCATAACAAGGAAGAGTTCACTGTTGAAGCATCAGTAGCAAGTCCTCATGGAATATTATCGTGAACCAGATACTCTGTTGTCTTGTTCACTGTTCAAATCAATTCTCTTCTCTATCTGTAGATCTTGAAAAGTACAATAGAAAAGATAGAAAATTACAAAATAGTATAATTATTTGGTGATTACATTGATAAAAAGTAAATTTACAGGAAAGTAAGGAACAAAAAGGAATTTTTTAAGAGTGATATGATAAGAAGCATGAATTGCTCCTTCCTCAGCTATTAGGTGACTTCGACCATTAGCTATGGAAACAGAATTGATGTCTGATAACTAGGAAATATGAGTGAAAAATCTCAAGTACCTGTCATGTGAGAAGAGCCTCCCAAGTCTATGATCCAATCACTGTTTCAAGAAACAAGCAAAGTATGTGTACTTGAAGTAGTGGCATAGGAGGCAGTCACAGTGAATTGAGTGGCTCGCATTTGAAGAAATTGATCATACTCCGTTTGGGAAATGATCATAGTGTGAGAAGAGGATCTTGATGATGGAGAATCGAGGGTGTAGTTGCCATGGCTATAATGGTCACACTTGCGACTGTTACAACCACGTCCACTCCACGAGTACCTCAAGTGCCGCATCCTCTCGTGGATGTTGCCATTTTTGTTTGAAACAATAGAGGAAGTAGGAGAACTAGTAGAAATATGTAGAATCCGTGAGAAGGTTGATTGGAGAGTGAGAATAGAGTCGGTACCAAGAATTTGGCCTTTAATTTGACTGACGAGATTAGGCTGTAAGCTAACTAGGAAGATCATTATATCTGCAACAAGGGACTAATATATCTCCAACTCATCTAACAATGATCATAAGGTACTGTAAAAATCTCGTACGGAGTGGTCTCTCTGCCTTTGTGTGAATAACTGCTTATAGATCTCACAAACTCTGGCAATATTCTTTTCATTTACATATATATTACGAAGCGTATTCCAAATTTTCTTTGCAGGCTTTAACATCATGACGGAACAAGCAATATCTTCAGTCATACTATTCACCATCCAGAAGATAACTACGCAATGATCTGTAAATCAATCCATATAAGCCATATCCTTAACATAAGATGGAGGATATGTGATGTGACATTTTTTCCAGTGACCACCAAAGAATGTCTCGAAAGCTTAAGACAATAACAGATAATTCTTTTCTGTCAACTTAATTGATGTTGTAACAAGTCCTTTGAGCAATGAATCACAAGAAGATGTCATAGAAACAATCTAGATAGGTCTGATTTGTCTAGAAAAAAACTTATTTGTAGGGTATAAAAAGGCTAATATGGACTAGAAACGGCCTCAACAATAATTGAAATTTAGAACATATATTTATTACCCTAAAGAGAATAACTAGTGTATACTTACTAACAGCAACATAGACTTAAACAATTGATGGTGGCTGTAAAAACCATTGGTTGTTCTAGAAACAGCGGTAGGAAGAGCCGGTCAGGCCAATCAGTGGTGGGGAAGGGATAGGAGGGGCCAGAGGTGACCCTTGATGCTCTATCTGGTGGCTGGAAGGTCTGAAAACGTTGAAAAAGAGGAGCTCAGGTGTTGTCAGCACCGACAGGGGGCATTTTTTGATGATTGGCTCGTCGGAATCCAACAGATGGCAGCTTGGAAGGTCAACGACGGCTGGCTGTGGCTTCCTATGATGGCTAGGGTTTGTAACCTTACTTTGGTACCATGTGTGTTGAAAGAAGAGAGATTGATTCATTAAGGAAGAGTATTACACATATATATGTTGAGTTAAAAGAGATAATATCCATTTAACACATAGGATCCATTAATCTAGTAACACACTAGAACATAACACTAACAATATAAAAAAATTGGGTCAACTCAGTTTACTAATCATATTCTTTTCTCAAATTTTCAAAAATAAAATCAATAGAAAACTATTGACATGGTTGGTGTCATAACATGTGTAGGAGGACCTAAAGGACACAATTCAAACTGGAAATTCATAATTCTAGATATAACTTGAAAAGAAAATCTAAACCTAAAGTGCAGAAGACATATAATTTAATTAAGGAACAGATTAAAAGATAATCAATTATCCAAAATTTCCTGATTTCATGGTGGTTTCCATAACATTATTGTATTATTTGCATATTCCTTTTGTATGTCAATTAGTTTGAACATTTTGTTGTAATATAAATTCCCTGCAAGAAGATCACATGTATCTTTTTCAATTCCTAAATATTTTATATTTAAACAAGGCCAAGCTGAACTCAAAAGTTATAGAACAGTTATAAAGCTATACATCATTCGGTTTGAACATGTTGGTGTAATTTAAATGCCCTGCAAGAGGATCACATCTTCCTATTTCAAGACTGTAATCTTCCTTTCATTTTTTGATAAAAGTGGTCTTTTATTTTTGACATGGCAAAACTGAATTCAAAAGTTATAGAGCAGTTATCAAGCTATGTAAAGCTTATTCTAGTTGATTTTTTTATCTCATCTAAAAAGTCCATTGCATATAAAGTTGGTTTCTACTTTTATTGCATTAGCTTAAAAACACCACCCATTTTATTTATTTAATCATGTCTACTATATATTTAACTTGGCCAATAACTTCTTACCGTAATTTTATCAAGAGGAGATTTTCAGGTTTGAAGGCGGAAATCTTTCAATCGCATTAAATTTTCTAGTTAGGTAGAAGTCAAGCTTTATAATATTGCAAGTTTCAATTGTTGTATTTTTGTGTTCTCTATAATAATACGAGGATTACTACTTTCACTTGCCAAAGTTAATGCTGCTTCTTGTGACTCTTCTCCTTTAATCATATTACTTTGCTAGGAAGAAATATAATCCTCTTACCTGCAAATACATAGCATGAGAAGAATTCTTCATGACTATCACAATATGATATGAAGTAAATGTTGTATTTCTGACCAAGCTATTTTGTTGGATCAGTTGGTGAAGTTGCTGGTGAGGTATGTACTGTTGGTCCTGGCATGGAAAACCTCAAAGAAGGTGACAAAGTAATAGCCATGCTAACTAATATTGTAAGTAATGCCTTTGAAGATGGTGGATTGATGGTAATGAAGAGCTGTCCTATAAATATCATAACAATCAATCACTACCTATGACAGCTAAGCAAAAAATTGTACAATGCTCTTCATTTTAAAATTTTGAACCATGGAACTTTTGTCTTTTATTTTTTAACCTTATAGATATAACAATCATAAGAATATGTTCAAATTTCTTCTCTATTTGTTTACTGTAAACTTTGGTGTTCCAAATAAACTAACTAAAGTTTAAGCCACTAATGTTTAGCACTTTTAATCAACAATAAAAAAATGTAAATGAGTGTGAGATTATAGTATAAAATTGATGGATAAGGTGGTATATTCAGCTTTTTAGTTAAAAATATAAGCGAAGGGTACCTACATTGTTATTTGCACCCTACAACCTCATTTATTTGCTTTGCATCATGGTCTGATAGATTAGGATCACTAAGTTATTTGAATCTTCAAAGGTTGAAACCTGAGAGCTGTTATCATTACAAGAAAGAACTTTACATGTAAGGTAAATCAGGAGATGCAAGGTTTTGCTTCCAGCATCTGGTTAATGGTGAGAAGGACCATAGAACTGTAGCTAGAACATTTTAGGTTCAACAGCCTCCAAACCATGCTAGTTATTGAAAAAAGCAATTACTAGAAGAGTATTTTATCATGGTGAGAAGGCTGATGTAATTATATAGCTGAGTATTTTAGGTTCAATAACCTCAAAAATGTGGCAGCTTTGCTTCAAATCATGGTTCCCATTCCACTCCAAATGGGGGAGAAAAACAAAACGTTGGTGGAATATATTTACTCTCCATAAGTACATAGAAATTTGACAGCTCAGTTTGGAAGCGATAAACATGTGAGTCATGGGTGGAGTTTATAATATTGGTTCACTTGTCTTGATCTGGGTTATTATTTGACAGAAGGGAGGTGGCCTTGCGGAGTATGCGGTGGCATCTGGAAACATGATAGCCAAAAGGCCTCCTGAAGTCCCAGCAGCCGAAGGTTCTTGTCTTGGCATAGCTGCACTGACTGCCTTCCAGGCTCTCAAGTCAATTGGGACCATGTTCGATGGCACTGGGAGACCTGCAAATGTTTTGATAACTGCAGCCTCTGGTGGTGTTGGACACTATGCCGTCCAGCTTGCAAAGCTTGGGAACCTCCATGTAACTGCCACATGTGGAGCACGAAATCTTGAGCTGGTGAAGAACCTTGGTGCAGATGAGGTACTTGACTACAAGACTCCTGAAGGTGACTACTTGAGGAGCCCATCTGGTAAAAAATACGATAGTGTCATACATTGCACCGTTGGCATACCCTGGTTCAAGTTTGAGCCAAATCTGTCTGAAAATGGGAAGGTCATAGACTTAACTCCATCTGCTGGTAGCATACTGACCTGTGCTATGAAGAAGCTGACATTTTCTAAGAAACAGTTGGTGCCATTTCTATGTTCTTCCAAGCTAGAGGATCTGAATGTCTTGGTCGAGTTGTCAAAGGAAGGAAAGATCAAGACGTTGATTGACTCAAGGCATGCACTGAGCAGAGCAGAAGAAGCTTGGGCGAGGAGCATGGAAGGACATGCTACAGGCAAAGTTATTGTGGAAGCAACCGAAGACAAATAGAAGCATGTATCATGAAAGTCACGGTATCTTCATCTTTGGAGCTTTGAGTTTGCTCCAGCGTAAAAATGGTCTTTTCCTTTGGTTGTTTTTCTTTTTCCACCTCTTCCCTGTTCGAAGGCACGTAAATAAGTTCTAAATCTGTTGTTTTGCCGTTCTTAATGTAAAATGGATTTGATCTTGAAGTGAAGTTTGACGTTCTCGCTAGAGGTTAATCACGGAAATACTGTAGGCACATTTGGTGAACCCACAAAACTATATTTTCTTTAATAATGTAGTATTGGAAAACATTGGTTTTTTAACTTAATTAACATTGTCTGGATCTTTTTCTGTTTCTTAGTAATTGGAGTATCCTTAATTTGTTTATTCTATTTGGTTTTTTGAATATTTAGGATAATAAGAGGATATTTTGTGCTTTGATGTGACTATAAGAGGATGTTTTGGTTTAATCAATGGTTAAACTTGTGGTCTTAGGGTACATAACTCTAGGGCTTTGATTGGCAACATGCTATCCATTTGGGCATATGTCATATCATGGAGAAAAAATCCACTCACATACTATTACATGGTAAAATACCTTAGATTCCACCAAAAATCTTACTTTATTAGTTTTTTTACATGTTTGGTTCCAAGGCCTAACGTAACGCAATGGCAACCTAGTTTTTAGGGAACACGGGAAGAAAATAAGAAATGATTGGTTTCACTTTCCTAACCTCTGAACTTTACGATTGTTATATATTTTGTTGGCATGCAAATGATGGTTTGTAAACGGTTAATGTACTAATGCTACCAATAAGGCCGAAACGGAATCTTAACCAACCAAATTTTTGGATTGGATTTTAAATGTCCATGTCAGTTTTCTCAGTCATTAGTTGTGATCATGTCTGTCTGTTTGGGGATCTGGTGCGGAATCGCGTCAGAGGAAGAAGGTTATAGCCATGACAAGATAGTAAAGACGCAAAACAAGATAAAACAAAAAGAAAATGGAGTCGTCACCTAGTCTTTTAAGGAAAAGACGAGGAAAACTATTAACAAACCACAAAAGATGAATGCATGGGATACAAATGTGAATGTCATATTTTACTAAGCAAATGATGGGTAAGGATTCTTATTATGCGCGAGGAATGTGTTAGGCACCCCTATACGTTTGAGAAATTTGATCTTTTTAGTTTAATTCGCTTGCTAAAGGTTGGATGAATGCTTGCTAAATCTAAATTATGCTCTAATCATGCTAATATGAATGCCAAGTTAAGACTAGATGGATGTGCAAAAATTACGAAGAAATCCACACGAAATGATGAAATCACAAATTATGACACAATACAGAAAATCGCATGAAATGACGAGGTTTTTAGCGAGAATGACTTGAGAAATCATACAGACATCAAGAGAATAAAAAAATGCAACCAACTCAAATTGTTAGAATCATACAAAACATTGTGGAAATTAAGACGAAAAAACTACAAAGAAGTCCACGCAAAACAGGTAAACTGTAACAAGTAAAGAAATTTATATAAAATGACGGTATTTTTGGACAGAAGGCTCTGAAAAACCACACCGACATCATGAGCTTTAAAAATGCAATCAGTGCAAAACATCAGAATCATGAAAAACATTGTGGAAATTAGGATGTAAAAATTGCAAAGAAGTCTACATAAAACGATCAAATGGCGACTTATGAAGAAAATCACGTAAAATGACGACGTTTTTGGAAAGAATGTTTTAGAAAACCACACCAATATCAAAAGAATCAAAAGTGGAGTCAACCCACATCGTCGGAATTATGGAAAATGTCACAAATCAAAAAAAGGAAAAATAATCCTTGAATGGGCCAATATGGGCCTTTTGGTCAGTTAGTGTATGCCATCGGGCAATAAAATCCAAATAAAATCGAAAAAGTCCAAAATGTAGGAGTAAAGGAAATCAAATCAAATGTTGGGTGAGGGACTCTGAAAACAAAACGAAGAAAAAATACACGAAAGAAATACATGGATGCAGGATACTTAAAAAGGATAGGCTGATGTGCAAATGCAGCGAAAACTATGTAGAATGCATGAAAAAGTACCTAAATGGGTAAAGGATGCTGAGGAATGATTCAGACAGAGATTATGCATGACTTAGTGTAAGAACTAACATACATGTGTATGAATTGATGGCACAGGGGTAATTTGGTCATTTCCATGGCCAGATGTGATAAATGCGTGTATGTGGATGATGCATGGTCTAAGATATGCTAAAATGTCAGAAAAATGTTATTTTCAAGAAAACATGCAAAGGACAAGGTCTTAAAAACAATAAAATGATGTAAACACAATAAGAGACAAATACAAGGATCAAATTGCAAAATTCACAAAAAAGGGTGAAAACCTAGATTAAAATACATTCAGTGACTTCTATCCTAGTGCGCAGATGATGGATCAAAGGAAAATGTGGCACTGAGATGTGTGAGAATTGCACCTTGGTAACTTCTTGAAAACTCAAGGTTTAATGTGTAAAATTCACAAAAAGTGGAAAATCATGGTTAAAATGTGCTCAGAAAGTCTTATCTTAATGTTAGGATGAAGGATTTAAAGAAAATGTGGCTTTATGATGTGACATGTGTGAAGACTACACTTTTGATAATTTCTTGGAAATTTGAGGTATACTGTGTGTAGACACTCCAATTTTCCCAATTTTGCAGGACGGAGATGTGGTGGCTGAGCTCAAACCCTTATCAGGCCATTTAATTCATGGAGACCCAATTGGGCCCATGAAGGTCCATTAAGGCCCATTAAACCTATTTAGGCCCATTCAACTCTTTTAAAGCTCATCCAACTTGTTTGGGCCTAATTGGGCCCATGTGGGCCCACAAGGCTCACGTGGGCCCATGGAGGCCCATGATGCCCGTTAGACCCTAATTGAGCCTATTTGGCCCCACAGGACTTGTTTAGGCCCATTGAGTTGTTCCTAGGCCCATTCAATTCATTGGGAAGGCATTTGGCCCGTTTGGGCCTGTGCGGGCCCACAAAGGCCTGTGTGGGCCCACAAGGCCCGTTTAGGCCCTTCGAGCCCGTCCAAATCCGCCTTGGCCCCAAAGCCCACATTGGCTCAGCCCACTTCTCATTTTCTTTCTCCAAAATCAACACTCCTTTTTCTTCCTTTTTTTCCAAAATTAAACCCAATACCATATTCATTTTTCTCCTTCATTTACCAAGGTTTTCATATAACATAATTCAAATATTCCACCAACCAAAGTTTTCATATCCAAATATTCAATTTTTTCAATCATTTCCTTCTCTTCCACTGAATTCACTCTTCAACACCTCACAAGACTCACCTTGATTCTGTTCTCATCAGCCAAGCCCAAACCCCATTGAACCAGAA
>JAMKQA010008409.1:0-17455 GCA_024699735.1 Posidonia australis | reverse complement strand
CCTTTTTTGGTGTTTTCTTGGTTTTCCTCGTCTTTCCATTAAAAGACTAGGTGGTGACTCCTTTCCTTATCCTTTTGTCTTCCCTTTGGTGTTTCTGAATCTTGTCTCTTCCTCCGGATTCACCATTTTCACCGTGACTATATCGGACCTCCCGGTGTGTTCCCGCACACCGGAGTCAGGTTTTGGTGAACCGCGCCCAGGGGTTCCACCAGCATGGTCACACATACCGAACAATTTTGGTATGCCATTTTTTATCAGTTTTGGTCCTTTGGTCGAAATTCGGTCGTCTGATTTTAGACGGTCGACCGAATCAGTGGATTTCAGTTGACCGAACCATCTTTGGTATACCAATTTTAGCCTGATTGTTGACTGTTGACCTGATTCGGTTGACTGATCCAGATCGGTCTACCGAACCAGGGGTTTTCGACATACCGATCTTGTTTTTCAGCATGTCGATTGAGGGCCTAGAAGTTTTATAAAGTGTGTTTCTCGTAGTTTCCTGGATTAGTGTGTTTTTACCTTTTAGATGGAATTGTGGGCCGTTAGTGGTGGTCCTATGGGACACCTGATGTGCCGTTTTGTCGAGGTTTTGGAAAGAATTCCCAAAGATATAAAATGATTTTGAAAATGATTTCAAAAGAGGTCAGTTAACAAATTTGGGAAATGGTTTTCTTAGTTTTTTGTGTGTGGGTCGAGACATTGTGGAACCATGTCGTCGGGACTAAGGAATGTGACGACATTCTCGGGTGGTCGGGCGTATCTCCCTCGTTGAGGTTGGGGGCCGAGATACCTAAGGTTGAGGGACGTCGGGTCCTAGAGGTATGAGACTCCTTAACTATCATATCAAGGCTAGGGTTGTGGTCCACAGGTTGAGGTGTCTTGTGGCATGACGGGGAGGTATGATACTCCTGTTGTATCTGTGAGCACTGAGGCTTGGGTGTCGTCGGTGTGGAGGTATGACACTCTCTCCTAAGCACCGTGTGTGGAGGGCATCGTGAGGAGGCGTACCATGTGGTGGCCAGTGCGGGTGGGGCACATGCCTCGTAGCTAGTAGCATCCTGAGAGATAGGACAACCTTCCTAGGGAGGGGTTGGCTTTGTGAGGGTTTTCTAGGTGGGGGAATCGCGGGACGGTGATGACTCCTACACAGGGTGGCTTCACCGTGGCAGTGCAGATGTCATTGGTGGCTCTTCAGTGGACTATTTGTGGCCAGAGTTTGGTTGCCTGGGGTTGGGCTTCTTGACTCACTGTGTGTGGTTTTGGCCATTGAGGGCCTCGTTCGTGGTTTTGGAATGATAGAGCCTCGATTGTGGTTTTGGCCGATGTGGGCCTGGTTTGTGGGATTTCAGAGAAAATGATTTGTGAAACGAATTTAAAGGAAAACTAATTATAGTTTTGTTTTCCATTGTTTTTCATGAGGTGCGTGCTGGGTGACGTCTGTCACTCATGCGTTTTTCTTGTGTTTTTGGGTTACAAGTGCAGACACATAGAAAATTTAACATAGTGCATATAGTCTAGAGTCTCATAGCCGCACACATAGGTTCCTAGTAGTTTGATATTTTCTGTTTAACTTTAATTTTCCTGTAATTTAGTTTGTTTTAATTTATTATGGGAAATTCAAAGCATGACAGATTTGATATCAGAGCTCCAAGTTCACTAGGTAGTACTAGGCTAGTGCTATACCTAGGGTGTCTGGTCTAGAGAATCCATAGGTCTTGCATGCAGGGTAGAGTCTACACCTAGTTTTCTTCATGGTTTTTTGGTTGTTGCTTTGTCTATGGTGCAACTGTTTTGCCTTTCTCCTTGCAGGATGCCTCCTCGTGGTCATAAAAGCAAGGCCCCTATCGAAAAGACCGAGCCCTAGAGGACATAGGCGGATGGAAGGCGGTTCGTGCGGAAATGAGGAGCTTGGCACATGGGATCTCCCATGTGTTCAGCAAGAGTAGTGCTAGCAAGCCATCAGGCAACCCATGGCTGAACTAGTTCACGAAGCTTCGTCCGTCATCGTTCAAGGGCAAGGTCAGTGCTGAGGAGAGCGAGGCCTAGCTAGAGAAGGTGGTGAAGATGCTAGAGAGCATGGCGTGCCAAAGGAGCATTGAGTGCGGCTGGCAACTTATCTGCTAGATGGTGAGGCAGATAGGTGTTGAAAGTCTGTGAGGCAGCTGAAGCTCCCAGACTCAGTTAGTGTTAGCATCCAGTTGAAGGATTTCAAGGTGGCCTTCTATGACATGTATATTCTTGCTCATGTGAAGGAGCAGCTTCGTAGAGATTTCCGGAGTCTGGAGCAGGGCACGATGTCGGTGCTCGAGTATGAGACTAAGTTCACCCGGCTAGAACGTTTTGCTCCTGCCTATGAGTCTGAGGAGGAGCAAGCGTAGAGGTTTCTGAATGATTTGAACCCAGGACTACGAGTGAAGGTGATGGGTTGTAAGTGTCAGACTGTGGAGGACATGGTTGGGATGGCTTATCGCTTTGAAGCTGAGCACCAGAAGTATTTGGAGAGTCGTCCCAAAGAAAAGGGTAAATCTTTTTTTACTTCCCGATTCTCTTTCTCTAGTCCTCTAAGTGCCAATAGTTTAGGTAGCCCTGAGAAAAAGCAGAAGGGGAGGTCCAGTGTTTCCTTTACAGGCCGGCAAAGTTTTACTGGGAGTAGAGGAGCTGGCATCAGTCAGACAGGGTCCAATGCTCTCGGTGGGAACCAGTGCTTCAACTGTGGTCAGGTGGGCCATATTGCTATGTTTTGTCCTCATCCTCGGCGAACTCTAGCCCTAATGGTGTGCGATAATCGTGGGAAGGCAGGATACGTTCAAAGATCCTATCCAGAACCGCTGAAGAAGGCAGGAAGTGCGCCACAGTAGCAGACTAGGGACGGGTGTTCACCATTGCAGCTCCAAGCGCTGGGTCTTCGAGAGATGTAGTTGAGGGTAAGGATGATTAGTTGGTTTTGTAACCCCCTGTGATTGTTGTGATATCCTTGTAATCTGGACATCTGCCTGATTGTATGGATGTGTGGTGCTGTTATGTTTGGCTATCAGGTTCTTTTATTGTGGCTGTCGGATGGCCAAAGTATTGTTTGACTCAAGGAGTTCATTCTCCTTTATCTCTAAGTCTTTCGTGGTGAAGTTGGGAGAAAGACCAACTAGACTGGCCTTTCATCATAGCGTGGTGATGTCGTTGGGGGAGTATAGTTTGGCATGAAGGTATCTGCGGTCTATCGACTTGATGCTGAATGGCAGGAGTTCGACGCCAGCCTGATCGTGATGGACATGTAGGAATACAATGTGATACTCGGCATGGATTGGTTGGCGCAGTAATCTGCTTTGATCGATTGTGCTCAAAGGAGAGTTTATTTTGGGTCTCCTGATGATGGGTCTTTCTTTGTGCAAGGTGGGTGTCAGGGTGAGCCTAAGCTTGTTATTTCAGCTATAAAGGCATATAAGTCTTTGGTCAGGGGTTGCGTGAGGTATCTAGCAAGTATAGTTACCTCCACTTCTCCTGAGTTGGGTGTTCACAACATCTCTGTGGTGTGTGAATATCCCAACGTTTTCTCTGACGATTTGCTTGGTATGCCACTTCATAGGGAAGTAGAGTTCTCGATCGATCTGATCTTCGATTCTAGTGCTATGTCAAAGCCTCCCTATCGCATGGTACCAGCAGAATTGCGAGAGATCAAGACACAGTGGCAAGAGTTGCTGGACAAGGGGTTTATCAAGTCGAGTGTGTCTCTGTGGGGAGCACCTGTTTTGTTCATCCGTAAGAAGGATGGCTTGCTCCGGCTGTGTATAGATTATCGAATGCTGAACTAGATCATTGTGAAGAACAAGTATCCCTTACCCTGCATTAATGACCTCTTCGACCAGTTGCAACCTGCATCCGTGTTCTTGAAGATTGATCTGAGCTTAAGGTATCACCAATTGAGGATACGAGACTCAGACATTCAGAAGACTGCTTTCCATACACAGTACAGGCATTACGAGTTCACGGTCATGTCCTTCGGTTTCACCAATGCACCTACTACGATTATGGATCTGATGAATAGGATTTTCAGCCAATTTTTGGACCAGTTCATTGATGACGTGCTAGCCTACTCCCTTGATGTTGAGACTCACGCCTTGCACCTGAGGCCGATTTTGGATACTCTGAGGCACTATCAGTTGTACGCCAAATTCTCCAAGTGTGAGTTCTGGTTGAGTGGAGTCATATTCCTTTGCTATTTGATTTCAGGAGAAGGCATTAGAGTGGATCTTGCCAATGTCGAGGCGGTGAGCAGTTAGGAACGACCAATGATTGTGATGGAGATCAGGAGTTTCTTGGGTCTGACGGGCTATTATAGGAGGTTTATTAGAGATTTCTCCTCCATAGTTGTACCTTTGACAGAGTTGACCAGGAAGGGAGTTTCGTTTAGTTGGGACTAGAATTGTGAGGCAAGTTTTCAAGAGCTGAAGTCTCATTTGGTTTCTGCTTCTGTGTGACTTTGCCTTCTGGAAGTGGTGGCTTTACTATGTATAGTGACGCCAGTGGTGTTGGGTTGGGGTGTGTTCTAATGCAGCATGGCAATGTCATCACATATGCTTCGCGCCAGCTGAAGGACCATGATAAGAACTACCCGACCCATGATTTGGAGATGGCTATCGTAGTGTTCGCTCTCAAGCTTTGGCGACACTATCTCTATGGAGAACAGTTTGAGGTCTTCACCGATCGTCAAAGCCTGAAGTATATCTTCATACAGCGGGACCTCAACTTGAGGCAGTGCCATTGGGTGAAGTTTCTGAAGGACTATGATTTCAGCCTGTCCTACCACCTCAGCAAGGCCAACATGGTCGCCAATGCCTTGAGTCGGCATACATACATGTTGGCGAGCCTGATGGTCAAGGAGTGGACCATGCTAGAGGATCTTGTGAGCTGTAGGTCGAAGCGGCAAGCTCGAGGAATGGTTGGTGCCTGGGTGGCCAACCTGTCTATTTGCCCTAAGCTGTTAAAGTTTATTGTTTCCTGTCAGCAACTGGATCCGTTTGTTCAGGCTGTGTTTGAGAAGCTGGAGGTTGGTGGAGAGCCTCAGTTTTCTATTATGGCATATGGAGAGCTGAGGTATGATATGTATCTGTATGTGTCCCAGCATGAGGAGGCCAGACAAAGATTACTGGATGAAACACATCAGTCTAGATATACTATTCACCCTGGGAGTATGAAGATAGGCAGAGACTTGAAGCAGAACTTTTGGTGGCCTGACATGAAGAGAGATGTTGTTGACTATGTGGCGAGGTGTACAACCTACCAGCTGATCAAGGCTAAGCACCAGAGACTTGGAGGGACCTTGCAGCCGTTGGATATTCCTGTATGGAAGTGGGAGCACATCTCGATGGACTTTGCGACTGGTTTGCCGTGTACTCAGAGGAAGAACGACATCATTTGGGTGATCATGGATCGATTAACCAAGTTTGTTCACTTCCTGGCCATTAGGGTGAAGCTTCCGATGCACCGCTTGACAGAACTGTATGTTTCTGTGGTGGTTCAGCTGCATGGTGTTCCGATGTCCATCGTGTTGGACAGAGACACGAGGTTCACCTCAAGGTTTTGGAGAACTCTGCAGGAGGCCTTTGGCAGCGTGCTCAACTATAGCACAACATTTCATCCTCAGTCGGACAGTCAAACAGAGAGGACTATCTAGACGTTGGAGGATATGCTCAGAGCTTATGCCTTGGACATTCAAG
This sequence comes from Posidonia australis, assembly GCA_024699735.1. Classification (NCBI taxonomy): domain Eukaryota; kingdom Viridiplantae; phylum Streptophyta; class Magnoliopsida; order Alismatales; family Posidoniaceae; genus Posidonia; species Posidonia australis. The sequence continues at coordinate 11,744 of JAMKQA010008409.1, read as the reverse complement.
CGAGTTGGGAGGACCATCTACCATTGATTGAGTTCATCTACAACAATAGCTATCACTCGAGCATCGAGATGGCATCGTACAAAGCTTTGTATGGTAGGCCATGTAGATCGTTGGTTTGTTGGAACGAGGTGGGCGAGCGTCATCTGATTGGTCCTGAACTTGTGCACCTGTATGCAGACAAGGTAGATTTGATCTGTAGCAAGCTGTTAGCTGCACAGAGTTGGCAAAAGAGTTACACTGACAGGAGGCAGAGATCACTGGAATTTCTGGTGGGAGACTATGTATTCCTGAAGGTGTCGCCAACCAAGGGTGTCATGCAATTCGGGAAGCGTGGCAAGTTGAGTCCTCACTATATTGGCTTGTACCAGATTACCTAGAGGATCAACGAGGTTGCTTATCTGTTTGATCTACCACCAGAGATGTCGTCTGTGCACAATGTGTTCCATGCCTCCATGCTGAGGAAGTGCTTGGCTGATGCATTTCATGTGATCGTAGTCCAGCAAGAAGGGCTCTAGGAAGATTGATCCTTTGTGGAGGATGTCATCAAAATTGTTGACCGCAAGGAGCTGGTGCTGCAAAATAAGGTGATTTTGTTGGTCTTGGTGGGGTGGCGGCATCATGAAGCTGAGAAGGCCACGTGGGAACGTGAGGAAGCCATCCTAGCCTAATACCCGTATCTTTTCGCTTAGTGATATCGAGTGCAAAATTTTCTTTTAAGGTGGGTAGGATGTAACACCTATAAATTCATTTTGTAATTATTTACATTTTAATGAATTTAGTCTTGGATGAGTGTTACTGTTCTGAGACCTGTTTGTGTGGTTTTGTGCTTTTGGGCTTGGGTTTCGTGAGCTGGCTTTTGTTTACGTGTCCCTATGCATGGTTGCCCCTATGCATTGTGGCACTGTGCTTGTGGACCCTTGTGTGGGTCCGTGTGGGGCGCACGCTCATGGGCAGGTTGTTGTGGTGGGTGGTTGTGTGCGTGGGTTTGTGTAAGCTGGTGTGGGCGATTTGGTATGCATACGTACTTACCTTCTACCTTGCGTGGCTTTATAAGCCGAGGCACACTCCCCATGTAGTAACACACTCTTCCCTTCTTTCCCACGTCGCTTCCTCCTTCCTGTCTCGAGCACGCCACCTCTCTCTCTCTCCCTCTCCCTCCACTTTCCCCCTCCTTCTCATCTCTCTCACTCTCCCTCCCCTATTTCTCTCCTCCTCGCATCTTCCTCCCTTTTCAGTGTGCTTAAGGATTAGTGGAGGCGTGTGGCGGCTCGTGGCGGCGTGTGGAAAACCAGTGGAGTGCCCCTGTGGTCGAGAGAGCCTCGTCGAGGGTTAGGATCGCCAGAGTTGGCCGGTGGATCGCTAGAGAGGGTTTCTCAGGTACGCACTTCAATTTAATGAGTAGAATGCATGAAAATGGTAGAAATTGATATGATTGCATGGAATTTAGGTAAATTTATATTTATAGAATTTATTGTGATTTTTATGGATATTTATGATAGTGGTTGTGGTTTAGGTCGTTTTGACCCTTCTGTCTTTGCGAATTTATATTTTGATGCATGGTGAATGGTTTTTGGTTTCATTTGTTGGGATTTGGAGTAGACTTGAGGGTCTACATTTTATGTTTTATGTGAGATTTTTGGTGTTTGTTTTGAGGGTCCAATCGGAGGTCCCACTTTGGCCAATTTCAGATGTTTGAGTTTGGGCCATTTTCTAGTTTTCGTAGAAATTGACATACCGAATAATTTTGGTATGCCATTTTTATGGTAGTTTTGGTCCTCTAGTAGGAATTCGGTTGTTTGGTTTTAGACGATCAATCGAATCATCTTTAGTATACCAATTTTGGCCTGAGTGTTGACCGTTAACCTGATTCAGTTGACCGATCCAGGGGTTTTCGGCATACTGAACCTGTTTTTCGGCATGCCGAGTCAGGGCCCAGCTGTTTTATAAAGTGTGTTTCTCGTAGTTTCCTTGATTAGTGTGTTTGTCCCTTTTAGATGGGATTGTGGGCCGTCAGTGGTGGTCCCATGGGATACCTGATGTGCCGTTTTACCAAGGTTTTGGAAAGAATTTCAAAAGATATAAACTAGTTTTGAAAATGATTTCAAAAGAGATGAGTTGGCAGATTTGGAAAATGGTTTTCCTAGTTTTCTGTGTGCAGGCCGAGACACTATGGGACCATGTTGTCGGGACTAAGGAATGTGACGACATTCTCGGGTGGTCGGGCGCATCTCCTTGGTCGAGGTGGAGGGCCGAGATACCTAAGGTTGAGGGACGTCAAGTCCTGGAGGTATGAGACTCCTTGACTGTTGTCTCAAGGCTAGAATTGTGGTCCACAGGTTGAAGTGTCATGTGGCATGACGAAAGGGTATGATGCTCCTACTGTCGCTGTGAGTACTGAGGCTTGGGTGTAGTCAGGTGTCAAGGTATGACACTCCCTCTTGAGTATTGTGTATGGAGGACGCCATGAGGAGACGTACCTTGTGGTGGTCAATGCGGGTGGGACACATGCCCCATAGCTGGTAGCGTCCTAAGAGATAGGTAGCCTTCCCAGGGAAGGGTTGGCTTTGTGAGGGTTCTCTAGGTACAAAAGTGAATGAATGAGATGCAAACATGAAGGGTAGGTGTCTGCTAACCAGAGGATAGGTAAGGATTCCTATTACACACGGGGAAGGTGTTAGGCACCCCCGTACGCCCGAGAAACTTGATCTTTCTAGTCTAATTTACTTGCTAGAGGCTAAGTGAATGCTTGCTATGACTTGATTGTGTGCTAATCCTGCTGATATGAATGCCAAGACAAGACCAGATGGATTCATAAGAGGGTACGCAAAAATTGCGAAGAAATCCTCGTGAAATGATCAAAGCACAAAGTATAGCACAACAAAGAAAATCACATGAAATGACAAGATTTCTGGCGAGAAGGACTTGAAAAATCATATAGGTCTCAAGAATGTCAAAAATGCAACTGCTCAAGTCGTTAGAATCAAAGAAAGCATCACAGAAATCAAGGTGGGAAAACTGCAAAGAAGTCCACAGAAAACAAGAAAACTATGACATGTGAAGAAATTCACATAAAATGACGATGTTTTTGTGAAGAATGGTTCAGAAAACTATACTGATATCAAGGGGATCAAAAATACAACAGACCTAAATCATTAGGAGTGCAAAAAACACCAAAGAAATCCAAACGAAAAAATTGCAAAGAAATCCACATAAAATAGGCAAATGGTGAGATGAGAAGAAAATCACATAAAATGACGATGTTTTTGTAAAGAATAGTTTAGAAAAGCATACTAAGGTTAAAAAGATGGAAGGTGGGGCCAACCCGAGTCATTGGAATCATGGAAAAGGTCATGAAAATCAAAAAGGAAAAATAATCTGTGGTGAGGCCAATGTCAAGCCTTCAGGTCTGTTAATATACGCCCTCGAGCAATGAAATCCAAATCAAATCGAAAAATCTGAAAATATGGAATGAAGATAGTCAAATCAAATATCGAATGAAGGAATTCAAAGACAGATGGGAGAAAGATCCACGGAAGAATGCATGAAATGCAGACTTATTCAAAAAGGATGGACTAATGTGCAAATACAGCAAAAACTATGTAAAATGCATGGAAATGTACCTAAATGAGTAAAAGATGCTAAGGAAAGCTTTGGACTGAGGTTATGCATGACTTGGTGCAATAATTGACACACATGTGCATGAATTGATGACATAAGGGCAATTTGGTCATTTCAGTGGTCAAATGTGATAAATGTATGCATGGTCTAAGGTAAGCCAAAATGTATAAAAAATGTCAGGAAAAAAGAAGACATGCAAAAGAAAAGGTCTTGAAACAATAAAATAATGTAAAAACAATAGAGGACAAGTATAGGGACCAAAAAGCAAAATTGACAAAAAAGGGTGAAAACTAGCTCAAAATGCATTCGTAAACTTCTATCCTAGTGTACAGATGATGGATCAAAGGAAAATGTGACACTAGGACGTGAGAATTGTACTTAGATGATTCCCTGAAAACTCAGAGTCTAATGTGCAAAATTCACAGAAAGAGAAAGTTCATGGTTAAAAAGTCTTATCTTGATGCTAGGATGTAAAATTTAAAGAAAATGTGGCTATGTGATGTGACATGTGTGAAAGTTATACTTTTGGTAATTTCTTGAAAACCTAGGGTTTACTATGCAAAATTCCCATATAAGGGCAAATCTGACAAAAATGTGAAATCAGATGTTCATTTATATTTCAAACATGGTTTTTTGATGAAAACTTTATTTAACTGGGGATTTACAGGCACAATTGATCAATAAATGTGAAACATATTAAAATGTGATTTAAAATGCAATAAAAACTATCATTAATGATTTAAGAAAGTTTCAGGGACTTAGATGTAAATTTCCTGTCTAAAAAACATTATTGATTGAATTCAAGGACTGATTTGCAAAATTTTTGGACCAAAATGTGATAAAAATCAAATTATTTTACATGATTAGTGTAATTATGGATAACTTTAAGGTCTAAAATGCAAATTATACTAAGGAAACTCCTTTCAAAAAATTCTAGGGGCAAAATGCAAAAGCTTAGGACTTAAGTGCAAAGAAAACATGATCTTAGGGGTTTAAGTGTGATAAAACATGCATGAATAGAACTGAAAATGCAATTAAAAGTTCAACAGGGCAAAATGTGCAATATCTACAATGCAATTTTAGAATAAGAAAACTTAGGGGTCACAAAATAAATTTTCAGGACTCATTTGCAAAGAAAACATGATTATAAGGGTTTAACTATGAAGAAACAAAACTATATGCAACTAAAAATGAAATTAAAATTTAAACAGGAGAAAACATGCAATATTTACAAAAATAATGAAAGAATGAAACTTATTTAAATCTTCACGGGCTTAAACACAAAACTACAAGACCTAAGTGAAATAGAAAAGGACCTAAAAGTAATAAAAAAGGACTTGGATGTAAGAAAGGACCTAGAGGTAAGGAAAAAGGACCTGGATGCAAGAAAAAGGACTTGAAGGAAATTCCAAGGACCTATATGTGATGATAATCAGGACCTATGTGTAATTATAAAAAACTAAAAAAAAACTTTCCTAAATCTATGTGTTTCGAAGATCATCAGCGGATCGCCGGTGATCCCACTCCGGCGTGGACTCTGGCGAGCCTCCAGCGGCGGCACAACGACGGGAAGGTGGTGGCGGTGGTCGAAGGAGCTTGAGGGCTTCACGGTGAGCACCTCTAGGGACGTGGGCTGGGCTGGGGAGGCCTGAGAGGCCTCCCCTACCTCAGGCTTTGGCATGCGACCACCGACGTCAGAGAAGATGTCTGCGAAGACGTCTAGAGGTGGCTGGGATGACGCGGCGAGCACTGGAGAAGCTCCGGGGAATTGCTAGGAGGATCCCAATGGGGTCATTGGAGGCTGGGGTGGCCTGAAGGGTTCTCCCCACCTCGTGCTTCGGCGATGGGTGCAGCGGCGACAGTGGCGATCATCTGGTGGCTGGAGCGACGTCACGCCAGCATGGGGACGTTCGTGGTGGAGCGGCGAAGCTCCTTGGCGTGGTCACGAGTGGCGAGGACCTCCCGAGGCTTTCAGCGACTTCGCGATGGAGGAGCGGTGGTCAGAGGTTGCAGAGGCACCTACAATGTGCTTCTAGCCGTGGGAGGCCTACTGAAGTCTTCCCTGAGCAACGAGACTCAGGGAGGAGGAGGAGGAGGAAGAGAAGGGGAAGGCCCGTGCGGCCTCCTTTGAGCCAGGAGGCCTGAGGCCTCGTCGGTGGTGGTGAACCCACCACTGTTGGAAGGGGAACGACGCAGAGTAGCAGTCCCCGACGACGCAGGGCCCAGGTTGCTATAAGCAAACTGGTCGAAGCTAAAGGGCAACGATTTAAAACCAGGAAAAAAAGAAAAAGGAAGGGAATTACCTGTGTGAGGCATCTATCCTCTCCGACGAGTAGCGACAGCAATGCTCCGGTGAACACACTGATTGCTGGGGTCGGGGCTCTCCAGGGCTACAAGCGGGCTGAAGAAGGTGTTCTGAAGGTTGGGAATTGGCTGGGTTTTCTCTGGATCAAGGGGTGTGGAAAGCTTGGAAGGTGGTTTTCTCCTCCGGCGGTCGCTTCGTTCTGTTCAGTTCTTCCCTCCCCTGGTGGTTTCTCAAGGCTTTAAGGGGTGGAACGAGTGAGGAGGATAGTGGGTAATGGTTGCGGTTGGCCATAACGTGAGAAGGAGGGAGTGGGGGATCGTTGTGGGGAGGAGGAAGATACTATTCCTTTATTTTTCTTATTTCCTAAGTTCCTAATTAATGTGAGATTGAAATAATGTTAGGCTAAACGGACTGATTTTGAGCCTTTAGTTTTGTTTTTAGGTTTTTACGGTTTTGATTTTTTAGGTTTTGGTTTTGTTTTAAGTTTTAGGTTTTGATCTTTTTTGGTTTTAAATTTAGATTTTGTTTATGATTTTGATTTTATTTTTTAGATTTTTAATTAGGTTTATGACTTTGATTTTATGATTTAGGTTTTAATTATTTGGTTTTAGATTAAATCTTTTTTAGGATTATTGTTTTTCTTTTAGGGTTTTTGTGTTTTAGGGTTTAAAGAGTTTAATTATTTTAGGGTTTTTGTGATTTAATTTAATTTAGGGTTTTTGTGACTTAATTAGTTGGTTTTAAATTAGGATTTTCAAGATTTTAATTATTGTAGGGGTTTTTTGGGCTTTTGGACTTTAATTAGAGTTTTTAGTTTAGATTTGGGTTTTTTGGATTTTAATTGAAATTTTGAGTTTTAATTTAGGGTTTTTAGATTTTAATCATGATTTTTAGTTTAATTAGGTATTTTTGGGCTTTAATTAAAGTTTTGGGTTTAAATTAAGGTTTTTTAGATTTTAATTGAAATTTTGGGTTTAAATTAGAGTTTTTTGGATTTTAATTAAAGTTTTGGGTTTAAATTAGGGTTTTTTGGATTTAATTTAGATTTTCCTTGAAATTACAAGGATTAAAGTGGTTTAAATGGATTTTATTTGATTTTGACTTTAATTAGGGTTTTCACTTGATTAATTTGGATTTTAAGTGGATTTAAGTAGATTTTGTTTAATTTGGTTTTTAATTAGGGTTTTACTTAATTAATTAGGATTTTAAGTGGATTTTGTTTAATTTGGTTTTACTTAGGGTTTTACATAATTAATTAAGGTTTTAAGTGGATTTAGGTGAATTTTGTTTAATTTTGGCTTTAATTAGTGGTTTTTGCTTGGATTAAGTTAGAGTGGGCTTGTGTGGGCCAAGTGGGCTTGTGTGGGCTTGAGTGGGCTTGTGTGGGCCAAGTGGGCTTGTGTGGGCTTGAGTGGGCTTAAGTGGGCCAAGTGGGCTTCTGTGGGCTTGAGTGGACTTAAGGGTTTATGATTTTGATGGAGTTAGAGTCTAAGGGTGGTGGTTGCAACCAGAGCATCTTCTAGAAGAGTCTACTATCAAGTGACTGCAAAATCGAAGTGTCTACACTACCTTCACCATTATATTTGAACCCAATATCATCCATAACTCCCATTGATATCAAATTCTTTCTCAATTTTAGAACATGCCTAACCTTGGTTAGTGCCCTCACCACATCGTCGTGCATCTTAATCTGAATAGAGCCAATACCATCTATCTTGCAAACTACATCATTACCTATAATAATGCTTCCACCAACCATCTTCTCATTGGTTGAGAACTAGTCTCAACTGGGGCATAGGTGGTACGAAGCCCCTTAATCAAGCACCCATCTAACCAAGGGATATTTCTTATCAACAACTATAAGGCCAAATCTACTTTTAAAGTGCAACAACAACAACCAAAGTCTTCAATTTCTTCTTAAGACATTCATTCTTCCAATTTCCCAATTCTTTATCGTAATTGTAGATGTCTTTTGTGTTGTAAGTCTTGAACTTGGCTTGTGTTTACCTTTCTAGTAATTCTTCTCTAACCTTCCTCATCCCTAATCTGAACTCGTAGCCACCAATCATACAATCAGACTTTTTGCATTTCTTTCAAGGGCTATATATATGCTGGAGTCTTTAGTACGGAGATTCCTTGTGACCTATTCCAGAGAGATTAATTGTATCTTTCCCAATAACAATGAATTGAACAAAATTCTCATATGACAAAGGAAAAGAAATTAATAGAAGTAGGGTAGCATCTTCATCCTCTGTCTTGATGTTGATATTTCTTAACTCCAACATGAGTGCATTTAATCCATCAAGATGTTCCTTCAGCAACACACCTTCCTACATGTGGAGACTGAACAAACGTTGCTTCAAGAGTAACTTGTTAGTTAAAGACTTCATCATATTTAGACTTTTCAACTTCAACCACAAACATGCCACTGCTTGTTCATCTATGACATCAATAATAACCTCATCTGCTAGAGATAGCAAAATTGTTTGGTGTATCCTCTCCTCTCATGAGTCTAATTCAACGGCATCTACACCATTAGGTTGTGTTTTCGCTAATGGTGCCTAAATACCTTGCTACCTTAATAGAGCACACATCTTGATTTGCTAGAGATTGAAGCTGTTTCTTCTACTGAGCTTCTCTATTTTGACATTGTACAACGATATCTCTACGCTTGATGAAGGATACATGATGATCCCTAAAGCTGTAATAATAGTTTGCTATTGATATTAAATATGAGAATAAACAAACATACACATAGAACACACAAATTTACATGGTTCACAACTAAATGCTGGGTCCATAAGCAACGATAGATCGTTTTTCACTATATTGAGAAGGTAGTACAAAAGAGAGTGAATATCCTAACCCTAACACATAAGATATATATATATATATACTTCAAATACAGATAAGATTCTAAATGAATCTTGATATAGAAAATTGATTTTTGCACACACAAGCTCTTATTCAAGTTAAACCAGTGATGATTCAATCATAGGTCCTAAAACCCAACATGAGAGGGAAGAATAAAGAAGTTCAAGATAGCTTTTCTCTTTCTGCTTTGGATAACCATCTATTTTCGTTGATATTCTCCCTTCCAAATCCTAACATTTTGAGCTACTTTTGTAAATTCTCTTGTCAAATGCTTCTGTAAATTCTACAGCTTGTTTGTTCTCTTACGGTTTGGCTTTTAATTCTTCAGTCACGCTATTTTAATTTGTAAGCCAATTTATAGGTGGTCCAGCCGATGCTCAGCCCGTCTTGTAAATAAATAAGCCATGTTCTACTCGTTCGAATTGCGAGGCAACAAGGATGTTGGTCAGCTGTTAATTGCTAGCTGTACCTGAATTCCTTCTCCCTTGTTTCCAACACACATTAATAGGCAATTTACAACCACCGACAAAATAAAAAGGGCAAGGTGCAGAAACAGGGGGTGGTTGGCCCAGTTGTTCTTTCATTGAGTCTTCCGTCCAAGACTACACAGTAGCATGTAAGATAAAGCTTTCGTTATTCTCGTTAATTAATGTACACCTCTTTACATAGAAGATGGAAGTAAGTTATTACAAAGGAATCATTCTAGAGAATTCCAGAACAGTAAAGAAGAATAAAAAATATGCTAAATAAAGATACTTCAGGATTAGACTATCATTAAGCGATGGTGATTAGGATGAGTAATGATATTAGGGCTAATACACCCTCTTAAGCATAACTGAGGCACAACAATAATAAACTTGTCTCTCATGTACTAGAAGCTATAGGTTGCAAGAGGTTTTGTTAAAACGTCGGCAAGTTGGTCTTTAGAGCATATGTAGAACTTCAAGAAGCCGTTTAGCCACTTGTTTTCGGACAAAATGAAAATCAATTTCTATATGCTTGGTACATACATGAAAGATGGGATTGCCCATAAGATAGGTTGCATTGAAATTATCACACCGAAGAGGTGGTGGGGAGGAAGAACCAATGTGTAGCTCTTGGAGAAGCATGGTAGCCAGGTGAGTTCACACATAGCGTCAGCAAGGGGACTGTATTTCGATTCAGTGTTGGATCGAGTGACTGTTTATTGTTTCTTCGATCGCCAAGATATAAGATTGGGTTCCAGAAAGACACAGTAGCCACCATGAGGGCAACGATCATTGGAGTTGTTGGCCCAATTAGCATCGAAGTAGGCTTGCAACCGGAAGTCCATAGATGGCCGTATGAGAAGGTCGAACTGAAGCATGCCTTTGAGGTACCGTAGATTCCTCTTGGTTACAGACCAATGGGTATCAGTGGGAGAAGACATGTATTGGCATATTTTGGAGACGAAAAAGGATATGTCCAGCCTCGCTAGAGAGAGGTATTGGAGTGAACCCACTAAACTGTGAAACTCTGTTGGATTGGAGACAGGGGTGCTAATCATTGGTGAGAACTTGGAACTTGATTCCATGGGTGTTAAACACGGCTTCATCTCGTGTAGCTTATGTTGATGAAGAAGGTTTGTGATGTAACAAGCTTGAGAGAGATGAAGGCCATTAGTAGTAGATGTGACTTCAACCCCCAAGAAGTAGCGAAAAGGGCCAAAATCTCGTACAGCAAAATCCTTCTAGAAACCATTAATGACCTTATTGATGGCATCTACAGATGAGCTAGTGATAATAATATCGTCGACGTAAATAAGAAAGAAGATAGTTACAGAGCCTTGGTGTTGGATGAATAAAGATGTATCAGATTTAGAATCAACAAACCCAGTTTAGAGTAGATAACCACGCAATCGATTGAACCAAGCATGAGGTGCTTGATTTGGTCCATAGAGAGATTTTTAAGAAGACGAACATGGTCAAGATAGCTACAATCAACATAACCAAGCGGTTGAGCCATGTATACTTCTTTTGAGAGCTACCCATGAAGGAAAGCATTGTTGATGTCCAGCTGTTGAATAGGCCACTGATTTGAGTGAGCATATGCAAGAATAGTCCGTATTGTAGTAGGTTTGAAAACTGAACTAAACGTGGCATCATAATCAACACCGAGCTATTGATGGAATCCTTTGGCCATGAGGTGAGCTTTATAATGCTTGCCAAATCCTTTGGCCATGAGGTGAGCTTTATAATGCTTACCAAATCCATTGGCACTTTCCTTAATTTTGAAGACCCACTTGCATTCGATGACATTTTGGACTATGGTAGGTGGAACAAGCTTCCATGTTCCATTCTCAATTAAAGTGTTATATTCATCATCCATGGCCAACCTCCATCTAGAGTCTTTAGCAGTAGTACAATAAGATGATGGGGTAGTGGCACTAGGAGTGGCGAGAAGAGCATATCTAGGATTAGGTTTGCAAATGTCAATAGAAGCTCTAGTGACCATGAGATGGCGAGAGGTGGTAGAGGAGGAGGTGTAGATGGAGCAGGAGAAGTACGATTAGTAGGAGAAGAAGGAGGTATTAGGGTGGGAGAGGTGGAAGATGATGAAACAGTGGTTGTTTTTGTATGAGTGGTGGGATGAAATGGTCAGGTAAGAGAAACAGGGTTGTTAAGGTGGGAATGGTCTAAGTGGAGGGAATAAATGACTTAGAAAGGTTGGAAATTATAAAGAAGTTTTGTTCATGAAATTAGACATCCCTAGAGGTGAAAATATGGGATGATTAAGGGTTGTAGCATTTGTAACCATGGTAATTGGAGGCGTGTGACCATGCCGGTGGAACCCCTAGGCGCGGTTCACCAAACCTTAATCCGATGTGCGGAAACACACTGGGAGGTCCGATACAGTCACGGCGAAAATGGTGAATCCGGAGGAAGAGACAAGACTCAGAAACACCAAAGGGAAGACAAAAAGGATAAGG
>JAMKQA010008408.1:0-19417 GCA_024699735.1 Posidonia australis | reverse complement strand
CTCTGGCTGATTTGGAAAGAAAGAAATAATAAGATTTTCCGAAATGTTGCAATACCATGTGATTTGATTATTACTGACATTATTTCATTATTCAAATTTTGGGTGGACCACCTTATTTCAGGTTTTGAAAAGGAGGATTGTCTGAACTGTGTCTCTGCAATGGCTGCTCTTCCTCTCCAACCTCTGCCTTCAGTTCCTTCCTCCTCAGGACTCTCCTCTCTTTCTGATCCACCTGGTGATGTATCCCATGATGCTATGCTGGAATAATGCCGACCTTCTGTTGGGTCTTTTGATAGAAAATTTATTTTGTGAGTGGACTTTTTAAGATCCCTTCTTGGGACAATTTTTGTAGAAATATTGTAATAGTACTATGGCTTTTACGCCTCCTTTAATCTATCTCAATCGTTAACAAAAAAAAAAAACAATGGGTAATGGACATTTTACATTTTTATCTTTATAATTTTATTTATTTAAAATGATTTATATTTTTATGAAATTTATATTTAAGTCCTTATATTTTTTTAAAAATTACATATTAATCCCTAACTTTTCTAAAAATTTAATAAAATCCCTTAAAAAATTTATTTACACTTAAGTCCAAAACAAACCCAAAATGTCTATAATTACGATCCATCTCCTCTCATTACCACTACATCTTAACTACAACTCTCTTTTCTTCTCAACACTCTCTTTTCTCCCATCACTCTCCTCTCCCAACTCCCAACTTCTATTCTTCCAACTCTCCACTCTTAATTCAAGTTCTCAACTCTCTTAACTCTCAATTCTCAATAACGTCATCATCAAGGGTAAGACGGAGGGGAGGTCAAGATTGTTGTCGACTTAGAGAATTTTGATCTTCATGAAGAATTTCCTAATGTTGTCGATTTCCCTGATCCTGATGTCACTGATACTAATCCATCCAACTCGGCTCCATTACCAGCTATAACAATGGAATCAATTGGTCATCATGATAGAATTTCAAGAAAAGAGAATTAAAGTATGAATTTATTATAACATCAGTGTAAAAAAGAACAATGAAGGAGTATTCGAGGAGTGAGCATTTTGCAAGCGATACAAGGCAAATTCTCATATAAGTCTTCTAGTGGCAATAATCATTTACTTAACCATAAAGCTACATGTCAAGAGAGATTAATTAAAAAATCTTTTAATACTATATGCCAAACCCAACTCTAAATTAACCTAGATGGTGAAATAACTAATTGGTCCTATAACAATAAGAAAGCTAGGAAAATGCATGTAAGATTTATTAGTATAAATAATTTACCTATTAATTTTGGTGATAATCCATATTGACAAGAATATATTTTCCAAGCTTATTGCTAACAATATAAAAATGTTTTTAAAAATACAACTAAACAATATATTATAAATCAATTTGATATTTTACAACAAGATTTAATTAAACATATAGGTAACATTAATACATCTATAACTTGCACTTCTGATATTTGGGAGGTCAGGACTAAAACTGGGTACTTAGCTATTACTGTCCATTTTATAGACGAAAATTAGCATTTACAAAAATGATTAATTGGTTTTAGGAAAATATCTTATCCTTGTACTACTGAAAACATTTTTGCTTTAATAATGGATATATTTGAGTTATACGGTATTAAGGATAAAATTTGTAGCATTACTTTTGACAATGCATCAAGTAATACTGCCACTATTTCCATGTTTATGCAAAAAATAAATCTACCAAATGGTTTTATTTTATTTCATTAAAGATGTGCATGTCATATAATTAATCTTATTGTTCAATGCAGTATTATGCATGAAATAAAAGATTATGTTGAAAAAATAAGATATACTTTATCTTACATTACTAATTCTGGAAAAAAGACAAGAACAATTTCATTATATGTGTGATTCTTATGGTTTACCTCATGAAAAATTTACTCTTAATGTACCTCATAAATAGAATTTTATGTATTTAATTTTAAATAATTGTATTTCTTATAAGTTTCTGATAATTCATTATTATAACCATGGTATTGTAGATCCAAGTAAATTATTAGATGATACAGATTTTGAAATTATTATTTGTTTTTGTGAATTTTTGAAACTATTTTATAATGCAACTGTAAAATTATATGGCATTTATTATTCTACTTCTATCTAGGCTTTGCATAATTTATTTGAAATTTATATGGTTTTTAAGAAATATGGTAGTATTGAATATTTTGCTCCTATAATAGATAACATGAAGACTAAATACTTGAAGTATTGGCAAGATATTTCTCTTTTATATGCTATAAGTAGTTATTTAGATCTAGATCCTAGATCTAAATTAAAATTAGTTAATAAAATAATAATTAGAATAGGAAAGAATTTAGGCGCAAAAGTTGGTTTAACTTCAAAAAATGTAGAAGATAATTTAAATAGAATGTATGATTCATATGTTACAAATTCTGGTAATCAAATAACAGTTTCATCATCGTCATCTACACCATCTTCTTCAATGTGGCATTCCTGGTAATTTCTTGATGACGACAAAAAAATACCTTCATCTTCTTCGGAAATAATGAGATAGGAATTACATATCTTTAATGAAACAAATCACCAATATTTGTTTGTTGAATATCCAATTATGGGTAAATTTGATATGTTAGATTGGTAGAGGAAACAAAGTATGACATTTCTTATTTTATCTACTATAGCTAAAGATCTATTAAACATTCTAGTCTCTTCAATTGCTTGTGAATAAATTTTTAACATAAGTGATAATATTTTAAATGAAAGACAATCAAGATTGAAAGCTGATATTTTAGACTATGCACATGCATTCAACTAAGTTACTAAGCGTATTATTATAAATCTTTATTTATCATTGTTTTGGTAGCATGTCTCTTTTTTCTTCTCAAAAGTGACAATTACTAATATTATCACAAGTAGTGTTGAATATATAAGATTTATCTACATAATAATTATATTCATCAATTAATTCATCAAGATCCTTGGTAATTGAAATATATATATTAAACCAAATTATATATATATAACACAAGATGATTTTACCTTATATATAGAATCATAGTCAGAAAAAAATGAAATTTATTTCTTTATGGTAAATAAAATATAAATAATCAAACATTATTTTTTGTAAGAGTTTTTATTTATTGCAATACTTAAAAAAAATATGTAAAAATTTTTATATGAAATTCCAAAACATAAAAGATATATCAAAGAATGTGTCGCGACATTGAATATAAATTCTACATATGCATTCAATAATATTAATAAGTACAATATTATAAATCTTTAATGTTAATTGCTTAGATGACGTGCTTCTCTTTTTTTTCTCAAGGTGATAATTAGTAATATATTATTATATTAGTATTATTAGTAATATATTATCACTATTATTATTATTATATATATGTTGAATAAGATTTAATTACATAATAATTATATTCATCAATTGATTCATCAAGATCTTTGGTGATTGAAATATATGGATTAATCCAAATTATAGATATATATGAAACATGAGATGATTTTACTTTATGTATAGGATGATAATCAGGAAAAAGATATGAAATTTATTTCTTTATGATAAATAAAATATAAATAATCAAACATTTTCTTTTTATAAGATTTTTTATTTATTACAGTATTTAAAAAAATTTAATATAAATTTTTTTTAGTTGAAAACAAAAAAGATATATTTGTAACATTAAATATAGATTTTATAAATATATTTAATAATATTAATAAATATATTACTTAAGTAACATGACTTATCTTTCTTTTCAAAGTAAATATAACACAGATGTGACATAAGAATAATCTGTTAATAATTGAACCCAACGTTGTTTATTGGTTTCCAACCGTCGTTACAATTAATTTCCACCTTTTCGAAGGGGGAAAAGAAGTGATGAATAGTTGGCAGGAGGTCACATCAATAATCAAACATTATCCCACCCATTGAAATAATTATAAAGCTGAAAATTCTTTGTTCATGTTGATTTCGACTGACAGAAGAACGAAAGCGCGTGAACCACAGAGACTTGAGGGTCATCGGGTTTTTTGTGTTTGGATCTTCCAACATTTGACATCATGATCCTTTTGGCAGAAGCATGTCTAGATGTTTCTGGAATATTCTATGACAAACATCTCTCCCAACACTCAATAATATAAGGAGTTGAATATCAATTCTTTTTAAGGGGCAAAGGTTATTAATATTTAGTTTGAAGTAGAGTGAATCTAATATCAAATGCACCTTGACTATGAAACACAAACTGTTGAATTGAGATAGAGTTAAAGACGAACGTATCATCGAAAAATTCAAAAATTCAAGTGTGCCATTGAGCCATTCTTTTTGTACATTATCTTTACTTTCAACATTCATGTTAGTAAGATAGGACTCCTTCATGATGTAAACTCACAAGATCATAGGAGAGGAAGTTGGAGGAATTGTAGGAACAACAGCAACATCTAGGGACCAACAAGTTGAAAATCCTCGCACAAGTAAACATCTCTCAATGTATTTTTTCCTCTAGTGTCGTCATCCTTCTCAGGGACGTCTTCCTGATCAGGGAAGGGGGGAAGGGAGGGGGGACCTAGTATGTTGTCCTTTGGCTCGAGGACATTCATTTGTGTTTCTCTTTTACCCTAAACATTTGTTATGGAAAATTGTGGTAAAGTGGCTCTCTAGATTTAGAGGATAGATTCAAAAATTTGTAAGAGAAAAGGAGATTCACTGGTATTCAACCAATTACCTAATACTTTCTCTCAGAAGAAGATAGATCCATCTTTTCTAGAGTTTTCCCCTCTCTCTTTGGACCCTAGGGTTTCTTGTAACCTCCATCCCTCTTCGGCAGGTTTGCCTTCTTTCGTTACCTCATTAAAATGAAATCCCTATTTCCTCTTCAGAGAGGTTAAATCTTTCCTTGAGCTAAAAATTTCTATTTTAGTTCATAGTTGGGAGGCTAGTTCCTTGACGACAATTGATCGAGCACTTTTGTGGGAGGAAATATGGTTGGATACCGTTTGGAGGCAATTTGTTGTTACTTCAGATCATTCTACCTGTTCGAAAGGGGATGACCTTGCTTCAGAGAGCCACTACCTTGGTGTTCACACAAGCACTGTGTGTTTGTCGATGTTTTCTCCCAGGAAACCTCTTTTAGTTGAATTTAACTCATTGATCAGTGATTCTTTATCCCTGCCGGAGGCCGCTCGGCGGCAAATCCCTTTGGTCGAAAGGCCACCCTCCTCCTTGCTAGTAAGCCATGCTCCAACCCTTGTCAACCTTTCCAATCATACCAACGATCAAACTTTGATCAATGGCGGTTGGCTTGCTTGTGAAAACCGATGTGCGCCTTGTCGCTAGAATGGCTTTGGTCACACTTGCTTTAGAAAGTGTGTTGGCTCTCATTCATCGGGTGTAATTAATGGTTTTTGCACTAATGCCTTCTTTTATTCTTCTTTTAATTTCTCAATTAAAGAATTCATTAAGTCGGGATTGCATAGGACCTTAGAATATAATTCAGAGGCTAAAAACGATTTGTACGCTTTTAAATCTTTCTATTCCTCGAATAAGTGGCAGGCGTGCCAAGATATTAGTGGGCTGTAGATTCTGTTAGATGACAAATCTCTGTCGTATTCAGAAACTGCACCTGTAGCTGACACTTTCCATTACGTCCCTCCCTCTTCCTCCCCCTGCATGTTCACGTCAGGTGGCGCATGTTTAGAATCAATTAATGCAAAGATTGCTTCGAATTTGTTTCCAGATTCTATTGATGAAGTTCGTCCTTCGTTGTTAAGTAATTTCACTGATTCTTGCTTCAGTATTTTGGCTTCCTTGGATTCATTGGTAAACCAGTTTCTTTTGAGAACCAAGAGAGTTTAGAGTCTACTGTGAGCTTTTATCATACCAGTAATCTCTCCAACCCCACCGAAGGTGTGTGGCAAGTAGTTAGAAAGAAGACGAAAAAATCTACCCTCATTCAGTTCTGTGATAGCACAGGTACGTGTTATAAATGTGGTTTACATGGGCATAATAAGGCCTTCTATCATTTTAGAGGATCTTATTTTAAATGTAGATTCTCTTACCACTGTGCAGTTGTCTGTAGATTCTTCAAGGACAGGTGCTCTCCTATAGCAGCACCTTGTGAAGTTATAACGGGTCACTCTGCCTATTTCCCAGTTATTATCCCACCTAATGAATTAGCTTGTGACCAGCTTCACTTCTACTCTTTCAGTGCCATTATAACTTCACTTTCTAGTCATCTCTCTAAGGATGTTCTTGGGAATCATCTATCCTCCTTCTGACTTAAGTCAGTCACGTGGGAAATTCATGATTTCGCTCTTGGGAAACTCCTTCTCAAGTTCCCTTCTGCAGTGGCTTGTGTTGAAGTATTGAAACTGTATGGGTCTTTCTTGGTGTCTCTTCATGCATCCTTCACTCTATAGTCGATGCACTCTTGTGCTGTCCTAACTTTTAAGGAGGAAGAATTTTGGATTCGCTTAGAAGGTATACCACACCATTTATGGAATATTGATTTTTTTCACCATATAGCAGGAGAGTTTGCTGATCTTTTGGAGGTTGATTTTAGCCTCGACAGCGTTAATTTTTTGAGTTATGCTAGAGTTAGAATTAAGCTACACCTTTGTAAAAAAATTCTTGAAATTCGTTACTTTGCTTTTGCCAAGAATGTTTACCCAATTAGGTTTTGCCGTAGTTGGGGCTTATGCTCGGCCCCTCCTTCTAGGGGTCATTTCCCTCCCACACTCTTCTCGAGCAACCCCTCAAACAAGCATCGTCCTAGAGTTTCTGGGAAAACTTTTAAAAAAACCCTATAATTGGAATGGTGGGAAAGCATGTAGACCTATCAAATTGAGAGATCATGTGTGGACCAGGTCTTCAGGTATAGAAACTTGTGCCCCAGCTTTCCCATCTTCTTCTGTGCCAGCCCCTGGCCCATCCACTTCTGGGCTTCTTTTGAACCACGTTCTAGAAGGGGGGGATCGCATCTTAGCTACCCTTTTGCCAGGTGATAGTTCCTCATCCCCCTACCTAGTAGTACTTCGACTCAAATAGGACCCTCTCGCTCCCCCAAGATCTCTAAAAGCAATCCCTGACCCTATGAGGAATTATCTTGTGCCCAAACTTCTGGTAAACAGGCTGATAGTTCAGAGTTGCTCCTTGATGCTATCTAGAAGGTCAGGAAGCTGGACAAGGAGAAATTCAAGAAAATGCTTGCTATACTGGACAACAATGTAGAGGAAGGCCTTGGTGCTATGGACAGTGAGTAGGTGCCTATGTAAACCACACCAATTGTCTCTAGTTCAGGTACATATTCTTATTATCCTTTAACAGAACATTGCTCTGACCATCATAGAGATTTAGATCATGGTTCCCCTATTAATAGTGATTCTTCCTCTACAGCCTGATATTTTTGAAATAGACAATACTATTGATGAGATTGCAAATGATATTTTTTCATGGCCTTCATATCATGAATTTTCTTGCTTCTGTCATAATATTGGTATATTGTTAGGCTCTAGCCTGGAGGCTAGACACTTTGTAAATGATGTTCGGGTGTAACAATCTTTGCCCTCAATTAATCTTGTAACACCCGTAAAATTTATTTTGTAATTATTTATATTTTAATGAGTTTTATTCTTAGACGGGTGTTACTGTTCCGAGGCCCGTTGTGTAGTTTTGTGCTTTTGGGCTTGGACCTCGTGGGTCAGCTTCTAGTTGTGTGTCCCTGTGCGTGGTTGGCACTGTGCATTGTGACACTGTACGCGTGGGGCCGACGCTGGTGGGCCATTGGTTGTGGCTGGTGGTTGGGTGGTTGGTGTGGGGAGCTGTTGGTGTGGGGAGCTGTTGGTGCGTGCCTTGGGCTGATGGGTGGTTGAAGATTGGTTGGTTTGTGTGTGCCAGAGGTTGGTGGGCAAATGCACGGCAACGTCCTCCCTCATGTATTTAACGTGTGCGTGGGGCGAGCTCTTCCCGACCACCGGAACTCAGCCGAGCCATCCCCCTTCTCTCCCCCTTCTTTCCCCTTTCCTCCTTTCCCCCTCCTCTCCTTTTCCATTCTCTCCTTCCTCCTCTTCACTCCTTCCATCTGCAGGTGGGTGTGGGTGATCAGAGAGAGAGCTGAGAGTGGGAGACGGGAGGCGGTGGCTCGAGGTGGTGCAGGAGGCTCCAGAGCAACGTCCTTAGGGCCATGGAGTGTCGGAGGACGTGCAGGGCTATTGGAGTTCGTCGGAGGTATTTTTTGGTGCGTAACCCCATTTTAATGTATAGAAATCATGTAAAATGGTAGAAATGCCTAGGATGCATGTAATCTAGGCTAAATTTAATGTTTAAGAATTTTTGAGAATTTATTGTGGTATTTATGGGTATTTATGACGGTTGGTGTGATTTGGGTCATTTTAACCTTTATGCCTTTTTGATTTTGTATCTTGATGCATAGTGAATGGATTTTGGTTTTGTTTGTTAGGTTTTGGAATAGAGTCAAGGGTATACCACATATGTTTTACTTGAGTTTTTCGGTGGTTGTTTGGGGGGTCCGATCGGAGCTTTCACCTTTGGCGATTTTCAAGTGCTCTGTTGCTAGCTGTCTGAATTTTGACAGAATACTAAGGACGTGGGCCGATTGCGCGGGCTACATGCGTGGGTTCGGCAGTGGTTCTGGGCCCTGGTTCAGGTTCTGTCAGTGTTCGGTTGAAAGTGGCAAGGGCGCGGGCTAGACGAGCGGGCCACTTGCCCTGCTCTGGTAGGGTATTTTGGGGTTTTTCTTGGATTTGTTGGGAATGTGTTTTAATATAGATTTCCGAGGTTTTGCTAGACTGGTTTGTTTTGTCCCTGTTAGATGGGATTGTGGGTCGTCAGTGGTGGTCCCTTGGGACATCTAATGTGTCGTTTTGTCGAGGTTTTGGGAAGAATTTTCAAAGATATGAAAATGGTTTTGGAAAATGGATTTCAAAGATAAAATTGGCCTATTTTGGAAGAATATTTTCCTCGTTTTTTGTGTGTGGGCCGAGACAGTGTGGGAACGTGTCGTCAGGACCAGGGAATGTGACGACATTCTCGGATGGTTGGGCGCGACTCCTTGGTCGGGGTCGGGGACCGAGATACCTGAGGCTGAGGGGCGTCGAGTCTTGGAGGTATATTCTCTTTGACTGTCGCTCAATGCTAGGGTTGAGGTCCACGGGTTGAGGTGTCTTGTGGCATGACGGGGAGGTATGATACTCCTGCTGTCGCTGTGAGCATTGAGGCTCGGATGTCGTCGGGTGTGGAGGTATGACACTCCCTCCTGAGCACCGTGTGTGGAGGACGTCGTGAGGTGACGGACCCTGTGGTGGCCAGTGCGGGTGGGACACGTGGCTTATAGCTGGTAGCATCTTGAGAGACAGGACAGCCTTCCCAAGGAGAGGTTGGCTTTGTGAGGGTTCTTTAGGTGGCAGAATCATGAGACGGTGGTTGGCTCTTGCACAGGGTGGCACACCGTGGCAATGCAGAACACCATGGTCACTCCTCAGTGGACTGCTTGTGGCCAGAGTTAGGTTGCCTGCGGTCGGGCTTCCCGACTCACTGTGTGTGGTTTTAGCCATTGAAGGCCTTTGCTTGTTGCTTTGGGCTAGTAGAGCTCTGGTTGTGGTTTTGGCCAGTGTGGGCCTGTTTTGTGAGATTTTAAGAAATAGTTTGCGAAATGAATTTAAAAGGAAAATTAATTATAGTTTTGTTTCCGTGGTTTTTCTTGGGGTGTGTACTGGGTGACTTCTGTTACTCATGCGTTTTTCCTTGTGTTTTTGGTTTACAGGTGCAGGCATACAAGGGGTTAGCATAGTGCATATAGATCAGAGTCTCCTAGTCACATACACAGGTTCCTGGTAGTTAGATATTTACTGTTTAGCTTTAATTTTCTCGTAATTTAATTTATTTTAAATTATTGTAGAAAATGCGGGGCGTTACAAATTTGGAGGAATATTTTACCTATGTGGAGAGTCAAAGGACTTTCTGTTTGTACTCTTTAATTTTTATGATTATTCTTGCTTGGAATATTAGGAGTCTAGAGAGTGGTAAATGTAGAGTGGTTAAGAGCCTGGTTCGTAAATTTAAGTGTGATATTCTTATTCTTAGTGAAACTAAACTTGATGCCTTCCATACTTTAAGGAGAGGGAGACTAGATAGGTGGGAAATCCTTCTTCAGGGACCTCTAGGGTATTATTATTGGTTGGAATGAAGCAGTTTTGCAAAAATTGAACTTAGTCATTAAGAACTATAGTATCTCGATACTTTTTAAGAACATTCCTGTCTCCTTTGAATGGTGGATTACTGGTGTATATGGTCCATGTTATGCTCCTTTAAAACAATCTTTCCTAGAGGAACTTGGAGATCTCAGTGTTATGGTTGGTAGCAATTAGGTCAATGGAGGGGATTTTAATATTACAAGATTCACCACTGAGCACTCTAATGATACTAGAATATTGCCTATTATGATAAAATTTAATGATTTCATTGCCTCTAAAAGTCTTATTGATTGTGTCCCTAATAATTATCAATATATTTGGTCTAATCTTCAAGTTTCTTCTTCTATGGTTAGACTCGATAGGTTTTTATTATCCCTTGGTTGGGAGTCTCATAACCAAAATGCCATTTGTATGGAGAAAACCAGAACCATTTCTGATCATATCCCTATCTGTCTAGATACTACTATTCCTTCCAGGGGACCCTTTCCCTTCAAGTTTTTCAATTCCAGGCTTACTATTGAAGGGTTCAAGGACATGATAGTTGAATGTCTGGTTAACTTCTCTGTTAATACTAACCCTATAAATGGACTCACCTACAAACTTAAATATCTAAAGAAGGCTATCAAACAGTGGATTCCCAATAAAAGATTGGAGAGAAATATCAGGCTGGATGAGATTGAATTGCAAATCATTAATCTAGATAAATAGACAGAGTAGAGGCATATACACATGCCTTTATGGAAATTACAACAATCTCTTAAACATGAACACTATAATCTTTTATTAGAATAAGAATTATATTGGAAACAAAGATCTAAAATTCAATGATTGAAAGAGGGAGATTTCAATACTCGTTTTTCCCATCAAATTGTCAATGGTAGGAGAAGGAAATTTTTTATTTCTTCTCTTAATATAGATGAGACACAAATAGATATACCAGGTGTAATAAGTAATGCTTTTGAAAAACACTTTTTTAACCTCTTTAATAATAAAGAGATCTTTCATGGAGACCTCAATTGGGATCTTTTGTTCCCATAAGATTCAGTACTCAAAAAATTTGGAGGTCAAATTTTCAGAAGAGGAAATTAGGGCCAGTGTGTTTGGACTAGTTGGGAATAAGTGTCCTGGTCCTGATGGTTTTCCTATATATTTTTATCAATAATTCTAGGAACTCATCAAGGCAGACTTAATAAATCTATTTAGATCCTTTGAGAGTTCATCTGATGTTAATGCATTAAAAGGTATCAACCAAACATTTATCACCTTTGTGCCAAAAAAGTGGAATTTCAACATGGGTAGGACCACTGACCCTAAGTTTATTGAATAGCTCCCTTAAGATAATATCCAAATGCCTAGCTAATAGATTCTACCCTATTTTGAACTCTTTCATTGACAATAGTCAATGTGCTTTCCTTCCTAGTAGAAACATTTTTTATTACTTTTTGATGGCCCAAGAGACTTTGCATTACATGCATTAATCTAGTTATCCTAGCTTAGTTGTAAAGATAGACTTTGAAAAGGTCTTTGATAATGTTAACTGAGACTTTTTAATTAAATCTCTGAGAGGTCTTGGATGTGGGGATATCTGGATTTCCTAGATAAATATGTGCATTTTCTCAGTCAAGTATTCCATTTTGATTAATGGTACACCAAAAGAGTATTTTAGAACATCTAATGGGTTGAGATAGGGAGATCTCCTCTCTCCATTACTCTTTATTGTAATAACACACATTCTAAATAGAATGTTTGACTTAGGCACTCAAAATAATTTAATATCTAACATACAATTTCCAAGAGGAAGACTTAAAGTGCCTAATATTCAATATGCAGATGACACTATCTTACTCTTATTACCAAGGAAAGATTGCATTATCAATGTTAAGAGGATTCTAGCTTGCTTTCAAGTATGCTCTGACCTTAAAGTTAAATTTGGCAAGTCTTCCCTTACCGGTATTGGGGTTTTGCAGGAAAATATTTATAATTTTTGCAAAATTCTAGGCTATAAGCAAGAAGCTCTCTCTATTAAGTACCTTAGTTTATCTCCGTATTACAAGAAAGCCTCGTATAGTGACTGGGCCCTTCTGATTGACACTTTAAATTCCAAACTTGTAACTTGGAAAGGAAAATTTCTATCCTTTGGTGGAAGCCTCACACTTTTGAATTCAGTATTATCTTCCATGCCTACATGTTTTCTTTCGATCCTTTACCTACCAGTCTGACTGGTATTTGAGATCGACTGCCTAAGACATAAATTTCTTTGGTGTTCATCAGGGTCTTCTAACAAAGGATACTACTTAGTTAATTAGTAGAGAATATGCTACTCAAAAAAGCAAGGAGGGTGGGATATTATCAATATTAAAAAATTTGGCATTGCACTTAAATGTAAGCTATTGTGACAACTTCTAATGGGTAGCTCCAAGCTTAACTGAACTGAATTAGTGAAATTTTGTTATTACTCTCTTAATAACACTGGTGCCTTGTTGAATGTGTGTCCATATGGTTCACCGTTATGGTCGGAGCTCAGAAGAAGCCTTCCTATTTTGAATACTTACTCTAAATTCCTTATTAACAATGGAGATAATACTATCTTCTGGAAAAATGTTTGATGTGGGGTTGAGACTCTAAAAAATAGCTTACCAGACTTATACCAATTATCTAACATGAAAAAGAGTTCAGTTAAAAAGATTTGGATTAAGTTCAATAATGACTTCTCGAGTTTATTCAAACAACCAATGGAATCTAACCTTGATTTTGACTCTTTGCAATGTCAACTTGATAAATTTTCTGAGATTATTAGTGGTCTTCAGTTCAATGATGATTTAGATAAAATTACTTGGACTTCTACTATTAATAAATCTTACTTGTTAGGAGTTGCTATGACTCCTTAAATGATGGTGGGCTTAGATTCTCCTTCAAAAATAATATCTGGAATAGCAAGATTTCAATGAAAATCAAATTCTTTCTTTGACTGACAATTCAAGATAAGATACTATCTAAGGAAAATCTTGTGAAGAAAGGATGGATGGGACAACCCTCTTGCCCATCTTGTGTTTGCATTTGTGAATCCACCTCTCATATACTTATGACATGTCCAGTAGTAATTCAAGAATGGATCTTCTATTTGACTAATGTCTCCATTCTTTATACTGCCAGGTTGTGGGAAATATTTTCTTTGAGGATGATTGTGAAATTTGCAATTAATATGGAAGTTTGGAATCTTCTTGTTCCAACTGTTTTTTGGACCCTCTGGTTGGAGATAAATAATAGAATCATTAGAAATAAATTTAGGTCTGTTGATGTTATTATATCTGATATTATTTCGCTAATTAAATTCTGAGGAACAACCTCTTACTCAAGACCTAGTAGTGAAGATTTCTCCCAGACTTTGGACAATATACAGCAAGCTTGGGACCAAGATTAGACATTTTTAGCAGTTTAATCTATTGCATCTTCAATTGGGCTTTCTATTCTAGAATCCAACACCCCAATAGCCGTTCAAGCTCCTGCAATGGAGGATGCCCCTAATGATCCCTTCCAAACTGGAGAAGGAAATGAAAATTAGAAGTTTATGGTAGAATCTATATGTGGATTGATTTTGATGGCCTGTAATATTTTAGACTTCTACTGACAGTATGGTTTGAAACTCTTACTCTGGGTTGTAAATTTTGATCATCTTATCACTTAGTGGTAGCTTTTATAGCCAAGTGAAATATATAATGAATGATATCTATCAATTTCAAAAAAAAAAAAATACATTCATGCTAGTAACAAAGTTCTTTGGTTGGAACTTACATTCAAAGTTCTTTACTTTCTCCATCTATATGCTTTATAAGACTTAGAGCTTATGAGTTATGACTAGTTGCATATATGTGAATTACAGGTGGTTGATTTTGAAAAGTGCGGATTGGAGAGATGCTCTAGTTCAAAGGTGCTCATGAGTTGGCTGGGGCATCTGGTTGCACTTGGGGAAGGGCAGCCTGGCAAGCTGGCTACTCATTATATGCTTCATCTAGTTTGGCAAGAATTGGGAATGGGGATTGCAGAACATTATTTAAGTTAATTGTTATTCCAAGTATGGTGATGACCCCAAATTATCTGCAAATTGACACTACACAAGTTCCAACATTGGGTTACAATTTAATAACTTGTAGGACCAGCTTTGAGCACTGCACTTGAGTAGCTAAGCACTAGTAAGCTTCCACTTAACCGTAATCATGACATAATATATAATGTTCATGTCTGTATCACCTAGTCTTTTGATTGCCTTACTAGTTACTAGTCACTACACAGTTCTCATGTTTGGATGCCTTACCATGTTCACAAAAAGGAAAGTGGAAAATATAAGAGGCAAACCAGGAACACTTCTCCATTTGCATATTTCTCAGCTTGGCCTTCGAAAAGTTTTAAGAAAATTAAAAGCAAGAAGGAAGAATAGTGTCATTAGCCCAAATAGTAATACAGATGTTAGTTTGCCTATGAAGCCATTTCCCACATGCTGCTTGGCCCATTCAAGTTTCTGCTCAGCATCAAGCTTTTATTCGATGATTTTGTACAACATAGCAAGCAACTCAGGAGAATACATAGAAAGTAGCATCACTATTATCAGACAAAGCAACGACAGCATAGAAAGATCTTGTAGATACAGAAGAAATAGTTTGACTTGCCAGAACATGCAGACTCTGAAGAGACCGTACGGTAGAAGAAACCATATTTGCAATTTGAAAAAATAAAAATACAATCATGACCTTTTAGCAATAATACGAGAATATTCCATGATTAGTTGTTTAAACCAGGTACTGTAGAATAGAAGTTATGGAGGTTTAATAAATCTAGTGGTGGATAGATAGATATCACTGATATTATCTTTTTCTTGTGGAAATTCTATTCATCTAGGCTTGACAATTGGATCAAATAACAAGTTTAATTGTCGAACTCGTTCAATGCGATCTTTATTTAATATTCATAACTTCATAGCACATACTAATCGTCACTTCTATTTGGTGGCATCAGGGTCATTTGTAAAACTTAGAAAGTCAGAAGAAGATTAGTTTACTTCACTTGGTAATTTAGGGCCCTCTTAGCAAGATCACGAGGTAGCAATGGACGCTCAGGGTACTTCTTCTCTCCAAAGAAAAGCATGATTTTATTTTTCTACAGCCTTACAAAAACATGAAAAACCACCATATACCATAATAAAGCTAGGAAGCAATAGAATAGAGTGAAGAAACAAGTTCTTCAACCAACCAATGTGATGGCGAGTGAATCAGAAATCACCACATCCCCATCAACAAGTGCAAGAACAAACTTTACAAGATTCACCTACACATATTCTACACAACACGATTGTCAGCATGTAGACCCAGGGCCCCGACACATAGACAAACAACCAAGTTACAATCAGAAAGAAGACAGTATTCATGACTTCTACTTCTCATTTGAAGATATTGATTCAAACAAAATCTACTGCATGCATAGCAAAGGTTAAGCAAGATGTCAAAACCATGAGGTGGCTAAATAGCAATTAATTCTTAAATTTGGACTCTCTAACATTACCATCAAGCAAAATTTGACCCCAAAAAAAAACACTATTTTACATTTTTGGTATTGCTCACCTAGACTAAACTGTTCCCCTTTGAGGAAATTTACTGCCTTGCACTAATACTCCAACCCTTCACCCAAAATAACAAACCAACAGAAATTATTAGTCTAAAAATTAACAAGAACTGATTTTGATCATGTGGTGCCATAACAGAAGGCCAAGAAGAACCAAAACTATCGGTGAACTGTCGCCCTGTTGCTCGAAGCTGATACTGGTGGCGATGAGAAGAGGCAATGATGGATTTTATTAAAAGAAAACAAGCATACAATGGATTGATTGCCATTCAAGGCACAATCTTCCTCCACAAGGCATAGAATTGGATACCCTCTCGTTGGCCCCTTCCCCATAGCTTTATACCCAACCAGAGGAAGACGACGACGTACAACCTGGGTACACGGACCCTTTCCCAACCTGATTACAAGATTTGCCAATAAGCAGACCGTTAAAACCATTATAATACCACCTCCTCCATTTTATTAGATCTTGTCCTCCAGATTGACTGATAAAAAATTCCTCTGAAGCTCCTAGTAATCCTCCTATGTTGTCAATGAATAATCCTTGCCGACCCATTAGATCAAAACTTTTGCAACTGGCTGGTCTCCCCTACGACACATTCTTCTCTCCAAAATCCTCTCAAGAATCCCACCAAGAGTAGGATAATTCACAGGCTAAGTCGAAGAAACAATTTCCATCACTAACCCGACCTTTTTCCTCAACTACGAAATGTGAAATACAGGATGTCTGCCTAAACCCATTGGTAATGCCAATTCATAAGCAACCTTACCCACTCTCCTTATGAATTGAAATGGACTATGGTAATGTGCAACCAACTTCTAATTACACCTGACAGTCACAATCCTTGTCGATAAGGTTGCAACTTCAAAAACACCCAATTCCCTACTTCAAATTCTAGCTCCTTCCTCATCCTATCAGCCATCTACTTCATCCTATTCTGAGCCTGTGCCATATTGTGTTGCAGAAAATTCAATATTTCTTCCCTGGACCTAAGCTCCTGATCTACAGCTACCACCTTAGTGGTATATGATACATATGTTAATAATGTTGATGGAGTCTTGCCATACAAAGTTTCAAAAGGGGTGACACTAGCAGAGCTATGAGTGCAAGTATTGTACCAAAATTCAGCCTAATCTAACCATTTCCCCCAAGTACTAGGTTGCTGGAATGCAAAACACCTTAGATCAGTCTCAAGTACCTTATTCACCACCTTAGTTTGCCCATCACTCTGAGGATGATCAGCTGAACTCATACATAAATGAGTGCCCTAAATCTTCATTAACTCCTTTCAAAATGTACTAGTAAATATCTTGTCCTTGTCACAAACAATGGTCTTTGATAACCCATGCAAACAAACCACTAACATAACAAACAAATGGGCAACATCCTTGGCAGTAAAAGGATGTCTAAGTGCCACAAAATGTGCATACTTTGTAAATCAATCGACAATCACCATGATCACATTCTTCCTCTGAGAGTTTGGTAACTCTTCTATAAAATCCATTCTAATATCTTGCCAACTGCTAACAGGTATAGGCAATGGCTGTAACAACCTAGATGGATAAGTATTGTTGAACTGCACTGTAATGTCCCACATTTTCCATAATAATTTAAAACAAATTAAATTACGGAAAAATTAAAGCTAAAACAGCGAATATCTAACTACTAGGAACCTGTGTGTGCGGCTAGAAGACTCCAAACTATATGCACTATGCTAAACCTCTACATGCCTACACCTGCAAACTAAAAAACATATGAGTGACAGAAGTCACCCAGTACGTACCTGTAACCATGCCGACGATAGCTTCGGGACTAGGACACGAAAGGCCAAATATATGAGGGTCGGCAAAGTCATGGCAAAAACAATAAAAATAAATATGCAAATGCAGGAGTCGCCACCTAGTCTATTAAAATGGAAGACGAGGAAAAGCATATAAAACATGCAAATCATGCAATGGAAAATCAGGTCATAAACCAGAAAATGGGTAAGAATCCCTGTTACGCACGAGGAAGGTATTAGGCATCCTTACGCGTCCCATAAATCGATCTTCTATTGGTTTCTCATTTGCTTATGAAATGTCGACTTTTCAGCCTTTGCTGTACGCTCGAGGGCGATATGTCATGCCATGTTAATGTGTGTGGTGTCTAAAATATGGGTGCATGATGTGCAGGAGTGTGTCCTAATGCTCAGAAGTATCACTCGTATGTCGGGTCAAGTGTCGATGCAAAGTCATTGTATGAATAAAATCAAAGATATATCAATTTCGAGTGATTTTTCATCCTTACTTTGCTATATGCCAAATGCAATCTAACATGCATAAAATGGTTAAAAAACAGAGTCATGCCTCCCTGGTATGTCAAGGAGGAAAACCAGAAAAAAAACCCAGAGGTGAATCGAAACAAAAATCATGCCAGAAAACCATGCAAAAGTGGCTATGTGCTACTGTAAAACAGGCCAGTGTGCCTGTTTGGTGCGCCAGACTGGTGCTTCAGTCTGGTGCGCCACCTAGGTGCTCCTCTGTGGGCCAGAAAGATGTGCTGAGGGAAAATAGAAATCCATGCAGTGTCAAACCACATGAGAATGCATTTTGGAAATGTATGCAATGCAAAATCTTTCGCAAAACTTGAAAAATATGCCTTAAAAGTGAAAGTAATGCAAGTGCAATGACTTGTGGACCTTGTGCTCAAGGGTTGGTAGCCTCACACAAGACCCCACCTAGTTATGCTAAAATGAAAGAAGCAAGACTCAACCATGTCATTGGATCATGGGCTGATGCATAAGGTTATCTATGTAAGAGTAAAGTGCAAACAACCTACCATATTCTGACCAAGGACTGAATATCCAAAGGGAGAAAACAACTAGAAAATAATCTTGCTTTAAACTGAAAACATGCATGCAAAACCATGGAATATCAAAGAACGAGTAGTAAAAGAATCAGCCTCAAAGTCATTCAGAAAATCATGCAAACAGGTATGCAAAAGTGAATGTTTTGCTCTCTGACCAGTCTGGTGCTCCTGAATGGGGCGCCAGAGTGGTGCTCTGGGTTGGTGCGCCACTCTAGTGCGCCACTTAGGTGCTTCCCAGAAAATCTGGATCAGACTGCAATCTGATCCAGAATCTGACCCAGAATAGAGATGGGTGATATATACTAATGCAGGTTGATTCATGTGGATGTTAAAAGCTGAAAGCATGACAGGATGCATATGATCAAAGTCATCTTGCTATCATTTGATTTAAAAAACAAGATGATTTAATGGGTTCATGGCAGAATCGCATACAAAAATGCAAAGGAACAAACATGAAACAAGTAGACTCAACAAAACATATGTAAGTGATGATCATACCAAGAATATAATAAGGAAAAGATAGCTCATGCAGGCAACATAGTGTAGATTTTTATGCTAGAAACAAAGTAAACATGCTTGCAAACAAGAATGTAGATTTGCATGGAGAGCATCTTACAAGGAGGATAAGTATATTCATCATAGAAACCTCATGAAAATACAGATAAATCAGACCATACATGTGGAATTTCTAGCATGCTTTATTTCATTGCAAAAGAATAAGAACTTAAA